>CM065127.1:9287500-9370000 GCA_033026305.1 Cirrhinus molitorella | reverse complement strand
GGCTCTGAGAATTCCCATTTTCATTGCACTCTGTTATAATGCAGTGAAAGGCAGTAATTAAGACTGCTTGTCTTGGCTTTTATAGTCTCTCGGTTTCTAAAGTTGAGGTTCTGGGCTGATAGCTTGAAGAAGATTGCAGGTATAATCCATTGGAAGAGAGATCTGTGAGCTTTAGAGCTACCTGTGTTCTCTATCATGATTTTGCCTTTGAGCGAAGAAGCACTTAAACCCAGGTTCCTTGAGGTGACCTGTCCCTGCAATGTACTGTAAGTCACTTTGGATAAAAGCATCTGCAAAGTGACTGGTAACTACTGTAGCAATACTGAGACTAACCTAAGACAGAAGCACAATATGTCCTTGGTTGAGAACACCAAATGTTTCATAACTTTATATTGAGAATTGTTACCATACAGCTCAAGGTTTCATTCAGCCCAGACAATATCTAAAGTGCGCAAGTGTTTTACAGAAAAGGTTCACCTAAAAATAAACGTTTTGTGCAGTTTCATGTGGTTAAAATGGCATGATGTGATTTTTTTTTTTTTTTTTTTTTTTTTTTTTTTAATAAAAATAAAATAATTATTTTTTTAATAAAAAAAAATACAAATAATAATAAACAAATGGTACACAATGTAGTTAAAATGTTTAGCATTTTATATATTAATATGAAGAAGAAGAAGAAGAAGAAGAAGAAGATTAGTATTATCATTAGTAGTAGTATTAGTATTATTAGTGTTAATAATAATAATAATAATAATAATAATAATAATAATAATAAATAATAGTCTCTATTTTACAGTGAAATTTTCAAGTAGTAATATTTGTTACTACTACTACTACTACTACTACTACTACTAATAATAATAATAATAATAATAATAATAATTGAATACAATATTTTTAGTGACTTTTTCTTATTTTGTTTAATATTTTATTTAGATAATAATAATAATAATAATAATAATAATAATATTCTTAAATGTATTTTAAAGTGAATTTAAAGTAGTATTATTTCTAATTTTGTTTAATATTTGTATATTTATGTAGTTACTACTACTACTACTACTACTACTACTACTACTAATTGTATTAAATATTTATTTTGCTGTGAAATTTGTTAGTAATATTTCTCTTGTTGAATATTTTATTTAGTTAATAATAATGATGATGATGATTATGATTATTATCATCATCATCATCATCCTCATCATCATCTTAAATATTTATTTTATTTAATAATAATAATAATTTCTTTATATTTTCATTTGTTTACTATTTTCATTTAATAATAATAATAATAATAATAATAATAATGTAAGTTTGAATACTGCATTTTCACATCTATGTTCAAAAATGGGAGTGGCAATCAAAGGGATGATAATAATAATAATAATAATAATAATAATAATAATAATAATAATAATAATAATCTTGAAAATGTCACCAAAGTATAAATATTTAAGTAGAAATATTTCTGCTTTTAATATTTTTAGTTGTTGTTGTTGTTAACAACAAAATCATATTCAAAAATGTTTTCGCTCATGAATTATAAAAATGTAAGTTTGAATACTGCATTTTCACATCTATGTTCAAAAATGGGAGTGACAGCTAAAGGGTTATAATAATAATAATAATAATAATAATAATAATAATTGTCTTATATTTATTTTACTGTGGTATTTAAAAATAGTAATACTTCCTATTTTGTTTAATGTTTTATTTAGATAATAATATTGATAATGTTTGCAATAAAAAAGAATGTTTGTTTAATAAAAATAAATGTTTACTCTTGGAATATTTTACTGTAAAATTTGTTAATAATAATAATAATAATAATAATAATAATAATTACTAAATAAAAATGCCAAAAAAAAAAAAAAAAGAAATATTGCTATTAGAATTTCTTACTGTCAAATAAATGTTTAGGAAAAACATAATTGTCATCAATAATAATAATAATACATATAAATTACTACTGCAATATTTCACTGTAAAAAAAAAAAATAACTTAAATTAACTAATTTCATATAATTTGATATACAAATATTAATTTAATGGATAATGCAACCTTATGTGTGGTTTGACTGTTTAAAAGTGTCCATATTAGTAGTATGTGGAAGTTTGAGTTGTTGACCCCTAATGACCTTTATTCTCTCTCTGTTAATGCAGCTCTTCTCCTCCGTTCTTTAAGCATCTCCATCCATAAGAGTCTAGACAGGTATTCGCTTTCTCTGTGTGATGCCCGGGCCGTAGGTTTGTGCTGTTTATATCTGCCTCACTCCCAGACAACAGCCCTGTATTCCTTTAGAGACTCCCTGGGTGGCCACTCTACTTGACAGTACATTTCTCGTCTAATCTTTATGCTCAGCAGGGGATGTGTGGGTATGTCAGAGGCCGTTGTCGTGAATCACTTTGACTGTGTGTATGTGTAATGATTACGGTCGCAACCCGCCGTCCCAGTTTTCCACCTCTGGTGTAGCTGCTATCCGTCACCTACATCCTCGCAGATGATTATTCATTATCCATTTCGTCTCAAGTTCAAGCGTGCATTGAAGAGTTTTTGTACTGTATATTTTATGATTATTCAGACATGCTGATTTCATTTGTCTCTTTCTGCTTTCTGCAAGGTGCTTTCTCGCTTCTGGTCTGTTTTGTTCAGAACTCGTGTTCTCTGCTCTGAAAAGTCCATTACTTGGGATTTTTTTGGTAGGATGGTAATATACCGCAAATCCAGCAATGGGACATTTCAGCAAGATTGACGGTCGTCTCTACGTACTTTGCTCATTCACTTGCTCACTTTTCCTTAATGGTGTCCCAGTCTGTCACTGTAACACCAGAGAGCTTGCAAGACTTATGGGTAATGCAGACTAGAGTCGATGATGAAAGCATAGTCGAGATTAAGTGTGAATCCTGCAGTTGCAAGATGGGAAAAACATTGAGCCTTGACTTTCTTACCTGCTGTGTTGGATTGGGGTTCTTGTAAACGTTTCACTTTTGCTGGCATACGTAGTTTTGCTTCTTTCGTTTTCATTGTGAAACTCAGACACATTTTGGTCACTAGGACATTTGAAGCACAAATAGTGGCCAGGTGTGTGCGTGAACACTGACAGGATGTGTAGTTGTAGCTGTGATGCTGCTAAATATTATGCTGTGTTGCCTGGGAAAGCCAAGTCACATCCATTCTGAATTAATAGTGAGTTAAAATAGCCACAATGATGCACATCATGAGCAATTGACCAACTGGTAAGCCCCTCCCCTCGAACGCAGATGAGTCAATGGCAGTTGAGTATCAGCTGCACGGAGACTGAACCTCGGACATCTGTAGGTTTCAGCGCCATAGAGAAGCATTGGAAGATCCGAAGCTTTGATGGTGTTTATGCTACAAAAATAATAAAACGATGTGCCTGAGGTACTTGTAACACTGATTCTAGGTATCCTGAGATGATTGGCAATGGAATTTGGAATTTATTTTATTATTCAACATTCATTTTCTGGTTGTCATACACTCATTAAGTGACCTTTTTCATCTGCTTAAGCAGTTAATGTCTGTTAATATCGTTAATATCTCTAAAACTAGCTAACGTTTAAGTTAGTGAGTCCATGCTAATGTACAAACCTCAGCTAATTATACTCACGTCATGTACAATGTAGGTCAAAAACACATAAACAAAATCCTACATTTCAGTGCCTCTCCATATTAAACTGGTTAAATGCTAAATAATTAATCTTACACTGCGGTACATGAACAGTGTTGATCCTGTTGTCATCTGCGATTGTGGTGATCGTAACATGAGATTTCTCCCATTTGCATTGCGATCTGTAAACCCTCGATTCCAACTTAATCATGTTACTCACCATATTTGTTTTAAAATCATTTATATATCCATCCATGGCATATTTAAGCCCTATTTTATTGGTCCTTGATGAGATGTGGTCCTTCTGGTTTAAAATTGATCAAAAACATCTTCGGACAAGGTTTCACACTGACAGCTGTCATTGTAAGACAGTGGGCAAACGTTTGTTTGTCTGCGGCGGCAGCAGCAGTAACTAAGGGGGGCGGGGCTTATCCATAGGTCAGTTGCCCTTTAGCCATTGCACTTGGTTTTGAAAAAAAAAAAACACTTTAGATTTAAAAAATCTTAGTAAGAATTTAGTTGGTTACAATATACTACCTTCCAAAAGTTTGAAGTCAATAATATTTTTCAAAGAAATTTATATTTATGTTCAGTCAGGATAAAGTTGATGTCAAAAATTTACATACACCTTGAATATTCTGCAAATATAATTATTTTAGCAAAATAAGAGGGGTCATACAAAATGCAAAATTTTTTTTTTTTAGTTCTGACCTGATATTTCACATTTACATATAGTCCACAAGAGAAAACGATAGCTAAATTTAAATTAAAAAAGACCCCTTTCAAAAATGTACATATGCTTGGTTGTTAAAACTGTGTTGTTACCTGAATAATCCAGTTTTTTTTTTTTTTTTTTTTTGGTCCCTTGTTTGTCCTAAACAGTTAAACAGCCCACTGTTCTTTAAAAAAATCCTTCAGGTCCATCAAATAATTTTGTTTTTTCAGCTTTTTTTGTGTATTTGAACCTTTTACTGCCCTTCAGAAGCTACAGAAGGAAGTTGCATGTTTCCCAGAAGACAAAATAAGTTAAATTTAACCTAATTCGGCTTTTTCTGAAGCATCAGTAAGCATTTGAATCTTCCATAATAGTTGCATATGAGTTCCTCAGTTGTCCTCCGTGTGAAAAGATGGATCTCAAAATTTTGTCATTGTTGAAAAACCAAAACCAGCTGTGGATCATTCAAGCAACAACACAGTATTAAGAATCAAAGTATGTAAACTTTTGAACAGTGTCATTTTTATAAATTCAGCTATTATTTTCTCTTGTGGACTATGTACATTTTATGTGAAATATCTTACTTGGGTACTAAATAAAAATAGCATTGATTTTATATTATGTATTGCAGATTCTGCAAAGTTTATGTAAGCAGAACTGATTTCACAATTGATAAAAAATGTTACTTGAGCACCAAACCAACATATTAGAATGATTAGAACAATTTTTTTACACTTTATTTTTTTATTTTATCTTATTTTGATCTGCTCTTAATACTTAAAAGTGAGTCAAATTCAGTATTTTTTTTTTTTTTTTTTTTTTTACATTTATTTTTTGGCGTTTTTGCCTTTAATTAGATAGGATAGATCAAATCTGACTGGAAGTGAAGCGGGAGAGAGAGAGGGAACGAGATCGGGAAAGTTCTGCGAGCCGGGACTCGAACTCACAGAGCCGTGCCCACTAGGCTACCAGCGCCGACAAATTCAGTATATTAGGGTTGGGAATCGAAAATCGATTCCGATTCTGGAATCGGATACTTAAGATTAAGAATCGGATACTTGTTATAAAATTAAAATTTCGATTCCTCTTATCGATTCCTGTGCGCATTTTTTCACCTGGCAATCTGCCAGGACCTTCCGCGAATCCAATCTGCCAGGACTTTATGGTAACCTAAACGTCAGTTTACGTAATGGGCCGCGGGAAGTCTGGCTACACTTTGTAAAAACTGAAGACAAAGCTAATTGTAATTACTGTAATAAACTAATATGTTGCAAGCAAGGTGTCACGACCAACATGACTAAGCATCTGCGGTTGGTTCACCACGTCGAAATAAAAAAATTCACCGTGTTTGATTCATTGCGCATCCCGAGTGTCCTTCATTGGCCGGCACTAGTACGGCGACAACGCTTGTAGCTACTGTTTCAGCTATTAAAATAGTTACATTTTGTATGCAATAGCAAATTGATTATAATTCGTTTCGTTTTTTTATTACGTTAATTTAGAAAAACGTTTGGAGCATTTTTTTGTTCGTTAAATATAAGTTTTCTTTTTTTAAAGGATCGTACAGCAGCCAGCGGAAGACTGTTCATAGTCTGTTTGATCAAATTACCTTCTCAAATTATCATGACTTGTCTAAAATAAAACCTATAGATCTAAAACGGTTAAAGTAGCTATAAAACAATGTCAGTTTAAACGTTAAACCTAGATAAAAGTGCGCTATTAGGCGCATATCAATTGCTTTTGCGGAGGGGGAAGCTGAAGCACGCTTTGCACGACACGGAGGCGCAGGCGCGATCATTTGCATTTTTTCAGTGGAAACAATTTTAAATTATCCGTCAGTTTTGCTCACTAAAGTAAGAGTAATGCATCATTCAAAAAGTAAAGGCTCTACTTTTATTTGTCTGCACTCACAATATCAAAAAACAAAGCCAAGAAAACAAACATAACTTTCTGGCGTCTTGTACTTGAATAGGAGTGCAAAACTAAAATGAACAAGCATGATACACATATAAATAGAAAGCTTTAAATTATTACTTAACGAAATAAAACAAATAAACTTTTTCATTATGTAATCTAAAGATGCATTTCTCTCTGTGTGTCCAAAGATAGAATCTCATAATACACTAGTTAATTAATGAATCACTCAAATATTTTCTTAATGTTTCCCCCGAAACATTCATTGTAATTACTATTGCCGGTGCTTTGTGGCAAGATGGTGCTGTGTTGCGTCTTTTAGATATGCGCACTGTTAGAAATTTTCCTGTATTTTTACAGTAAGTTACTGGCAGCAAGGTTGCCAGCAAGTTACTGTATTTTGTTTTACAGTACTGTAAAACAAAATACAGTAACTTGCTGGCAACCTTGCTGCCAGTAACTTACTGTAAAAATACAGTATTTTTACAGTAATTTATAATTTGTTTCTACTGTAATTTGCTATTGTGTAATTATTATTGATTATTGTGTAGTTGGAATAGCACATACATAAAGTTATAACATACAATTGTGATACTACTATAATTCAGATTAACATTACAAATTAAAAGACAATCCAAACATATTTACAAAAATATTTTTATTAAAAGTTTTAAAACATTTCAGTATGGTGTTTGCCACCCAGAGTACAGTGCATCAACAATTTACAGCCATGAAAGCATTTTAAGTAGAATATAAATGAAACAAACACATGCATCTTGAGAGCTGAATTGGCAATCGATGTCCTAAGAGAGAACTTGATTTTTCTTAAAACTATCTAAAAGTTAAACTATCTTAAAATTAGCAAAAACAACAAGAAGTGTTTCATAACCATCGTCCCTAAATGCAGGGCATGTCGGTGGTGGCAAACAGGCCACTGTCCCTCTCTGTGAAGTCCCCCTTTTAAACAAATTATTTTGGATTGAATGAAGCTGTTGACATGCAGAGTTGATGACCATCACTGCGCCACCGTCCTGATCTTCTGCTCACTCCATGTCTGGCAGTTTATTTATTCCCATCAGTGGTAAAACTGAAACACAGTCATGAAACACACACAAAGACAAAAAATATTATTCATAGAACCAAGAAAAATGAACAGACAGCATGGGGAAAATAATGAATGAAAATTCTGTAGCATAGATGAAAAATAAATAAATCAATACAGTTGAAAATTCAGAATGTGCAAAATTTATAAGAGGGATATAACAGATAAAATGCATGTTATTGTATATTTAGTACTGACCCGAATAAGATATTTCACATAAAAGATGTTTACATATAGTCCACAAAACAAAATAATAGTTTAATTTATAAAAAGTATCTATTCAAAAGTTTACATCCCCTTGATTCTTAATACTGTGTTATTACCTGAATGATCCACAGTGATCAGTTTGTGATAGATTGTTTAGTGATAGTCATGAGTCCCTTGTTTGTCCTGAACATCCTGCTCACAGTTCTTTAGAAAAATCCTTCAGTTCGGAAAAATTACTTGGCTTTCCAGAATTTTTTGTATTTGAACCCTTTCCAACAATGGCTGCATGATTTTGAGATCCATCTTTTCACACTGAGGACAACTGAGGGACTCGTATGCAACTATTACAGAAGATTCAAACTCTCACTGATGCTCCAGAAGGAAACATGACACATTACAACTATAAAATTAGAAGATCAGGGTAAATTTAACTTTAAATGCTGTCTTTTGCTAAACATTTAAGTACAGTATCTTCTGTAGCTTCTGAAGGGCAGTACTAAATAAAAAAATATATATTTAGGCAAAATAAGAAATATTTACACATCTTCATGCTGTTCAAAAGTTTTCACCCCTTAATGGATTGTGTTTCCTTCTGGAGCATCAGTGAGTGTTTGAACCTTCTGTAATAGTTGCATATGAGTCCCTCAGTTGTCCTCAGTGTGAAAAGATGGATCTCATCATACAGTAAAAATTATATAATTATAAATTCAGCTATTATTTTCTCTTTTGTGGACTATATGTAAACATCTTTTATGTGAAATATCTTATTCAGGTCAGTACTAAATAAAAATAACGTATTCTGTATGATCCTTTTATTTTGGTAAATAATTAACATTTTGCAGATTCTGCAAGGTGTATGTAAACTTTTGAATTCAACTGTAAATAAAATGTTACTAATTTAAATAATACTTACAAAAAAATAAACTGCCTTGTGACAGCATTCCTTCTCCGCAGGGTGCACAGACAAGTGGACCACACTGTATCGCTGCAAAAAAATCAAATAAATTTGATTCAGTAATGTGTTAGCCTACTTGTTGATAATGTATAGGCTAAAGTCACATAGACTGATGCCTATACATATATTGCACACCATAAACTTATATTAAAACGTGCTCGTGTTTGTCAATGGCATACTCGAATTGGGCAACATTGTAAAAGGGATCCCTATAGAGATAGACAATTGTTTAATCGTAACAAATATCCCTTTTGTTTAAACACAAACTGCCGTTTATCGGTCTTTGTCATTGACAAACACGGTCATTTTACCTCACATACGTTACCATAGTAAAGCAAGCTTCGTTCAAACTCGACAGAAACCGAACAAAACTTACCAAAACGGACTCGGTTTGCCTTTCCACAGTTCTAGCAAGCATTGACTCTAGTTTTGGTCAAAATAAACCATAAACTAATTCGCTAGATATGGAAATGTCGTGATTTGTGAAGGCAGCGGGAGATTCGACTCACAGAGTTTACAGCACTGAGAAAAACGACCGCGGCTAAACTTGCGGTTTCATTACACACTAAAAACCATGTACACTATATGATAAAAACCTGATATTAAATTTAACTTACCGAACTTGCAGAAATCTTCCGTTCTGCTTCTCTCTCCGGTCAGCAGCAGTTGTGTTCTGTCTGTGTGATCTGACCACAGGTGGCGCCGGCGCGCTATTTACAGCAGTATTGCGTGGCGTATTAAAGTTAGGCTACAGCAAGGTTACAGCAACACTAAAATGTACTGTAAAATATTCCCGCCGAATCAAAATAACCCATAATGCAATATAAATTACAGTATTTTACTGTAATATATAAATGTGGTATCGTACTGTAGGTTTTTACAGTAATGTGCTGCTAAATCTACAGTGATTTCTAACAGTGCGGTGTGGCCGTCTTGCTCATATGCTGTTCTTATCGTTATGTTCTGCTTATAATGACATACAGGCTTATGATTTGATTAAACGGTGGCACAGAAAATAAACATGTTTGATATATTAATGTTTGACTTTTGTTATTGTTGTTTACCACATTGGAATCGAAACTGGGAATCGATAAGAATCGATAAGCGGAATCGGAATTGGAATCGGAATCGGAATCGATAAAATTCAAATGATACCCATCCCTAATATTGATATTATTTTGATACTTTAAGTTAATTCAGTAAATAATTCGTCAGACTGATTCAAACTAGTTTGCGAATATTTTTGAACGATTCATTTACGGGTAAATTACACGTTCCTACTATTATTGTGCAGTATGTGTTCTTTTTCTCCTCATATTCTTTATTTAAACTCACTTCCACAACTTCAAGAAAAGAAGAAATGCCGTTTTGGCGCTCTTCAACGTGACGTGACGGTTCGCTTCAGCCGCCTCAGTTCAAAGCAGCGCAAGTGAACCGATCCTCCCATCCGCTATACTGCTAGTTACAGCGCGAAATGAAAATGAATGAACACCAAAAGGTATGTTGAATGATACAGTAATACTTACTGAAATGTTTCATGTGTCGTGTAAACGCGTTTTAACCGCGACAAGACCACAATGAAACGGCTCGTAAACAACAAAACACAACACGTTACGTTTACCTCAGGAAAGCCATTCATTGTCTGTAACTCGTTTGTTTGCTAAAAAATAACACTAGAAAGGAACATTTTGCTAAATACATGAACTTCATTATATATTCATTATGTTTTGTATTTAAAGTTCGTGTAATTATTTAAACAAATCTGTCATGGAAGCGTTTGCTGCTGTTTAAATGTTTACATTTCAACAATGAGCTGGAGTAGAAGCATAATTATATCATAATTATGTTGATATAAAAACTTTTTCATTTTCAGTCCATTTCCACTCACATTCCCAGCTTGGGTAAAATATTATTTCTTTCACTGTGCTGGTTGACAAATTTCTGTCGACCTCAACTTCAAGTTCAGATGGCCTGTTTATGCTGGACCACACTGTCCATTGAATTGAGCAAAGCCAGTTATGTGGTCTGTCCCCAGTGACCTGTCCTGGCCTAGCCTGTGTATGTGTGTGTGTCAGAGAGAGAGAGATTTCATGAGCTGCCATATGCTCATGAAGAATCTCACCATGGCCAAGTCTACATTTACAGGCTGCTATGAAGCCATTTGAGGGATAAAGGGAACCAGGAGGTTGCTGGACTGTATCCGGTATCTCTGTGTGAGTGTACTAAATAAAAGGAAAGGAAAATGGAGAACCTCTAGTGTGGAACTCAGTGTGTAGTTTTGCACCTGCTTGTTGTTAGAAAGCAAGACATAAATGAGCAGGCTGCATCAATCTCACAGTCCATCAAGTCAGCCTTAAGCTCCCACAGAATCTCCTTATCCCACAGAAAGCAAATATTCCTTTATTTCGTGCAGGGCCCCATACTTAAAAAATTGCAAGGGAACAATTGGCTGCTTAAAATGGAGCATTAGGAGGCATATTATTCCTTTAGTTGCCAAATTGCATAATCACTCGATAAAGATTGATGTTCAGAAGGGCTGTAGTTTGAGTTCAGCATGTTTGAATAGTCATCGCTGGATAGTTTTCATTGGGCATGGGCTTTCCCAGTTTAATTAAGCTTAATTAATAAAACAGATACTGATTCTTAAATCCTATTTTCGATCTTTGTTATGCTTTTTTCAGCTGATGTATGAATAAAATGTTACTTAACGTTATTTATAGCGACCCCCACTCGCAATAACTTTCTTAACAAGTCTCAGTATTCCCATGAAATTTAAACAATAAATGCAGTTTTGGCGCCATTTAATCTAACATCACTGATCACTTTCAGTTCAAGAGGCAGTTTATGTATGTTTTATTTAATCTATGTTTAAATGAATCGGTCATAAGTTATGTTAGGTTCAAATGTTTCAATTTGAACTAATTTGTGTAGAAACATAAATATATCACTAGAAAAGTTATATAAAAAGTGCATTATGTGGAATTTAAATGTTTTTACACTACCAGTCAAAAGTTTTTCTGTATTTATTTGATCCAAAGTACAATTTTAAAGTATTTTTACTATTTAAAATAACTGTTTTCTATTTTAATATATTTAAATATATAATTTATTTCTGTGATTTCAACTAAAGTTTTAGCATCACTACTCCAGTCACGTGCTCCTTCATATACCTTTCTGATATTCTGATTTGGTGCTCAAAAAACATGCATATTATTATGTTGAAAACAGCCGAATAGATTATTTTCAGGTTTCTGTAATAAATAGAAAGTTCGTAAGAACCGCATTTATCTGTAATAGAAACCTTCTGTAACATTGTAAATATCTTTATCATCACTTTTGATCAATTTAAATAAAGCATTCTTGCTAAATAAAAGTATTAATTTCTATAATTTATATAACCCCCCTGAGCTTTTGAATAATATAGTGTATAATGTTACAAAAGCTTTTTATTTCAGATAAATTCTGATCTTTCAATCTTTTTATTCACCAGAGAATCCTGAAAAAAATTACTCAACTGTTTTAAATATTGATAATAATAATAATAAATGTTTCTTGAACTGCAAATTATCATATTAGAATGGTTTCTAAAGGATCATGTGACACTGAAGACTGAAGTAATGATGCTGAACATTTTGCTTTGATCACAGGAATAAATTACATATTCAAATAGAAAGCAGTTATTTTAGCAGTTATATTTGCTGTACTTTCAATCAAATAAATGCAGGCTTGGTGAGCAGAAGAGACTTCATTTAAAAAATTACAAATTAAAAACTTTTGGTTGGTAATCTATCTATAAATGAATAGCAATTAAATTTAGTTTTGACTATGGCTGTTGCTAATTTGAACCATTATTATTATTATTATTATTATTATTATTATTATTATTATTATTATAGTAATGTACCAAATAAGATGTATATTATGTATAGTTTGTATCTATGTGTATGATGTATATTATGTATCTATGTATAGTTTACATTTAGATGAGTTTTTTTTTTTTCTTTTCAAACTTTGACGTGTATTTAAAATATTTCCATATTATATCAAATTTGTGAAATGTGAAATGTTTGTATTACCTTAAATGTTTATAGTTAGTTTCCGCTTTTGTATACATTTTAGTCCCAGTCTGGAGCTCTGTCTTATCCCTTTGTTTCTGTTAGAAGCTCGATCTGTCTCTGGATCCATTATGCTTTCTCCGTTTACAGCACTGCAGGGTTGTTCTATGACACTTCATGCATCTACCTGAGCTCTGTGTGTTAATGCTTGTGCCTGTTTAGCCTCTCTGTAGCGATCCCTCAATTCAGCCCACTGCCCAAACAGCACACAGCGCTCAGCCGCTGGGGAGTCGCTAACAAACTCCAGCAGAGCTCTGTACTGGGGGTGCACCTTTAATTCATCCTGGAAAAGTTGTCCCTTGAGAACAGGTGGCTGTATCAGCCGCACAGGGCTTGAGGTGCCAGAGGTCATTACTAGCTGCTTTATTGTCCACAGGAGTCTGTGAAGGGACTTGTGGCGTGTGCTGCAAAATCAAGGTTATGGCCAGGGGTCAGATGACATGGGCTGCTGCTATGTGGCTCCACAGGGCAACTAATGAACTGTCTGAGGCAGTGAAATACCTTCTGGCCTGAGAGAGTGCATTTCATAGTGGTTGTAAGTGCCTAGGTTTATGTATTCCTCATTTGCGTATTTATACGAATGGGCATGAGGGAAGCGGCAGCAGTGATTAATCATAAAAATTGCATGATTGGATGAAAAAGCATTTCATTTTTAATTCTTTGATTTAGGAACTGTGACAGTACCTTGCGGTGTCTTTGAAGTTGAGACAGAAAACACAGGCTGCATTTTTACATGCATTGTAAATGTTTAATTTCAGCTGGGCCAAAACTGGTTTTGTCTTTTTTAAATTTAAATTCTTTATACTGAAACTTTTGATTTTGACTTTGCTTTTTGCAAAGTCAGACTAACAGACCTAGATAATGTTGAAACATGTTAAAGGATTAGTTCACTTCCAGAATTTCCTGATAATTTATTTAACCCTGTGTCATCCAAGATGTTCATGTCTTTCTTTCTTCAGTCGAAAAGAAATTAAGGTTTTTAATAAAACATACCAGGATTTTTTTCCATATAGTGGACCTCCGTGGTGCCCAGTGGGTTGAAATTGCAGTTTCAGTGTAGCTTCAGAAGGCTCTACATGATTCATTTCTATACTTTTTAATCACAAATGCTCGTCTTGCACTGGAACAACTTACGTACTGTAATCATGCACATGTGACAGGTGGATATACCAACCCAGTGTTTACAAAGTGAGCGTGCAAAGAAAGTCAAACACCCTTTTAGGGCTGGATGATAAATCGATAATCGGCAATATATATTTCCTTGATAAATGATAACGAGTTTAATAAATGTTATATAATGTTTATGCGGCAAAGGTGGAATGAAAGCGTGCTCGGTCCGTTTATGGACCGTTTATCCACTCGGCACATAGTTCAAACGGTTGTGCGCCACAAGCTTACTGAAACAGAGTTCACTTGCTGATGAGACAAATAATTTGGTTCATAGCCAGATGAAACGGCACTGACAAACAGGAGAGACACTGTGCGCAATGAGACAGTAGGCTTTTTAATCTACAAATCGCCATCCTTTACCATAAATTTACTGTAGTAGCACTACTTGCACCATTGTATTGTGTCAGAAATGTGGGTATTTGTGTCTAATTTAATTCTAATAATTATAAATGTAGACATGTATTAAATGTATTGAAGAAGGAATAATATATAATATATAATTACAGTATTTTTTGTGATTAAGCTAGCATTTATGCATTTATACTAAATGTATTTAGACTACTGTTTTTCATACAAATACATAGAAACCAAATTACATTTTTACCATGGTATTGAGGTATCATGATCTAAATGTATGCTACTGTGGAAGACTAATGGTTAATTTTAATAAAACTCAAAACATTTAAAAGAATTAAATTTCACCATATAAATTTTTTTTTTATCGATATACTGATTTTGATATGTATAAATCTACAACTGTATCATAACTCAAACTACTATCAAATGTGTATTTCTAGGGGACAAAAAAGTGATATTACTATTATTATTATTATTATTATTATTATTATTATTATTATTATTATTATTAATATTATGAGCATAAACCCGTTTCTTGATTTGACACAATATTACTCATTAGAACATTTTATTTTTAATTTATTTTAAGGAAAAAAACACTGGAAAACGTAAAGAATTAAAAAAAAAAATGTGAAGTTTAAAATAGGGTAAAACAATGATGTTTTTTGGCCATACCCCACCTTTTTGAATCAAAATACATGAAGAACTAAGCATGCAATGCTTATAGCAGAGCTAGTGCAAGACGTCCATTTGTTGTTAAAAAGTATACAAATTAGAATTTCTTTCTTTATTTTTTTAGAAAATGGCTGATCGTTCCCTTATAAGTCCCTTATTTCTCAGCTGGGATCGTATAAACCCCTTTTGAAGTTGCATTAAAACTGCAGTTTGGACTTTCAAGACATCTGACCATTGCAAATGTAAAAATAAAATAGCGCAGATGGTACTTGCAGTAAAAATGACTCACATGCTAATCCCTTTTCTGAATATGATTAATATTTTAGTTTAGGTCTTCAGTATTCATCTGCTCTATTCTGACCTTTCAGAGTTCTTTCAGTATTCTCCATTCACAGTTTGACTTCTCAGTATCACTCGCTTTACAAGATCCAGTAAGTGGAAGCTAAAAACTACATCTTGTTTTCTGCCAGATATGTCTGTGCATTTATTGTTTTCATCCTTTTTTAAATTCCTCTCCTCATCTTCCTCCTGACTTGAGTGCTCGTCCCCTTATTTAGCCCTTGTTGCACTTTTCTGTGGCACTCAACCCTTTTGCACACAGCTATCACACTACCAAGCAGGGATGTTTGAATCATGGGTAACGAGCAGCCAAAAAGCTGCTATTTATAGCGCCTGCCCCACAGCCTTGAAGCAGCATGTCAGAGTAACCTATTAATCAATTTTTTTTTTTCTCTGCTTGTTTAACTCGTACTTCTGTACATCCCCATGCACATTCCTATAGCATTTTAAATAACCATGAGTATTGATATATGTTATTATCTGCTTGCAGACTGCTGTGAAGACAATGCTCTAAATCTCTTCTCAGGCTATTCCACCACTGGTTGGGTAAATTGTTTGCTCAGCACACAAATCACGATCATCTGATGCGTACACCGACTTGATTTTTATTCAAACCTTCCGTTCATCCTCTTTAATCCTTTCAACCTAGAGTCTATTAGTTCAAATAGCACTTGAGGTGCACTGGGATGCTTTTTTATCCCACAGTGTACAAAGGCTTACATCCCACTGGAAACTAAGTAAGGGCCAGTTTGTTTTATCTGAATAAAAGCTCACTGAGTAACTGAATCTCATTGAAAATATTTCCCCCAAGTTCACGGAGGAACTCTAGAAGGCTTGTGTGGTGATGTCATGCTGCCTTTAGGATGATGGGCCGTGACAGGGCTCTCTCAAGGTGCTGACAGCTCATCCTGTAGTTATGCCACACTTGCTGCTCACTGTACAGTGCCACGGCAAACGTCTAAGCTGGATCAGAGGGGCTGAATATCTCAGGCTTGTTGGGGGATGGGAGGAGATTCACAGCTGCTGTTCAGCACTCAGAATTCCACTCGGAATTCCACCGGCTCCTCGGCCATTCACATTTGTGTAAAATTTGGCCAGCGCTCGGAATCTTGGCTAAGTTGCCGTTTCAGGTGCCAGCATTTGCACGGGGATCAGGAAGGAAATTCCTTGTAAAAGTGGACAAATGGTGCTGTGGACTGGTGTGCATTTTCAGAGCTGACCGCTGAAGTGCCCTTCCTTGATTACATTATTAAAGATAAAATGCTGGTACAACACAAAAAATAGATTTGTAGTCATTGGTTATAAATATAAAAACAGTGTTTATGATGCACTACTGTTCAGAAGTTTCAAGGAGAAAGAATGAATACTTTTATTCAGCAAATGTGTTTCTTTTGAGTTTAAAAGTGACTGAAGTATAAAAATGCAGTAAAATAAAAAAAAATAATTTCCCGAGCAGCAAATCAGGATATTAGATTTCCAAAGGATCATTACAGACTGGATTAATGGCTCCTGAAAATATATCTTTACTATGTGTTTAATGTATTAAAATAGAAAACAGTCATTTTAAATTGTAATAATAATATACAGTTGAAAATTAGATCAATGTCATAACCGACATGTTTGTCTGTGATGCAAAAATGTGACACAAATGTTTTTAAATTGATTTCTATATCAATATTATTAATCATTATTACAATATCAAGAGCAGTAATCTACAATAATGATGTTTGTCTTAATCTTGCAGCCCTATGAGCTCCTGTTTTTTACATGTATAGTTGCAGTCGAAATTATTCAACCCCCTTGACCTGCAAGACGTTTTGCTGCAGAAAACAATATTTTGTGAAAACAATTCAACAAAGTTATCAGTACACTATTTGAGAAAGTTTATTAATACACATTTGAGTAATTCAGAGAACGCAAGTTATATACGTAAGAATAAAAAATAAATCAAATTGGCTGTAAACGTTCATGTTCAAAATTATTCAACCCTCAAAAATAAAATTTGGTGTAGACTCTTTTGTTCTTTAAAACCAACCAATAAACGCTGCTCAGAAGTGCTTAGAAGCTTCTTTCACCTCTCTATTGCAATCTTGGCCCATTCCTTGCCTGAAAAAGCTTTCAGATCACTGATAATAAAATGTAGTTTTTTTTTTTCTTTTCAAATTCAACCAAATATTTTTATTAAGTCTGGAGACTGAACAGGCTGCTCAACAACATTCTATGACTGCTCCCTGAACCAAGCATAAGTAAATCTGGAGGTATACTTTGGGATGATTGTCCTGCAGGAAAATCCATTGATCATTAGCTTCAGTCTGTGTACCAAAGGCATCATAATTCTTGCCAAATTGGCCTGATACTTCAAAGAGCCCATGATATCCTTCATACAGTCATGCTTTCCACTTCCTGCCACAGTACTGGGACTGGCCCACCTCCATGTTTGAGCATTAAGATGGTGTTCTTCTGCTTATAAGCTTTGCCTTTTTTTGCACCAGAAATAACACTGATCCATGAGTCCAAAAAGTTCCAGTTTGGTCACATCACTCCATAAAACATTCATCAGGAACTCCACAGGTCTAACCAAAAGAATTTTAGCGTGTATAAGTAGGCCTTTTTGTTCTTCAAAAGTGGTATTCGGCATGAAATGTTTTCCTCCTTTCGTCGGGTCATCTTATAAGTCTTTGGCTGTATTGCAGATTTTTCTTGGTTGCCCTGATCAAACATTTTATGATATTGTGCTTTTTTTGTTCAACACCCTCATAGGTTTTCTGGTACAACACACTTTAAACTAAGTAATAAGGCTACCAGCTGTGTCTCTAGGAACATTTAATGCCTTGGAAATGATGTAGCCTAAGACTTACTAATATACAACAATTTCTTCTCTATAGCTTTTCTGTTTTTGTTAATAGAGTTTCTAAAGGCTTAATTGTGTTTTAAGACATTTTTGTTCCCTAACATAAATATAAGTGACTTAAAACGGCAATGTTGAAAAGGGGTTGAATATTTATGACATAGCTGTGTTATTAAAAATCCTATAACTCAAAAACATTACATTTATCTATTGACATTATCACTGTTAATATGCCAGTAAACTGTTGTAGATGCAATTTTAAGTCCTGGATCTTCAAAAAAGCTTGTATTTGTAAAATACTGCAGTCTTTGGGGAGTTAAATAATTTTGATTGCAACTGTATAATTTAAATAGGCTAGAATTTTAAACAGTCTATTGTTATTGATAGCAGTTTAGAATATTGATTGAAGAAATTGAGTAAATTAAGTATTTGACATCTTACCAACCTCCCATCTCCCCATTGTTTTGAATTGTAATGTATATAAATTGAGTAATGCAGCTCCTTATTTGGCTATTAATAATAATAATAATAATAATAATAATAAAATAGTATTGAAATTTCACCAACTGATGGTTTTTCTAGTATCGCATACCATCAGTTGATAACCTCAAGAGGTCTGTCAGATAAGGTTTAGACAGATTTGTTAAAAATCTATTTCTCTATAGAGAAAATGAATAGGGATTTTGTCTTCAAGAATGCAACTGTTGCACTCTGTTAGCCATGTGCTGTTATTTTATTGGCAGAGATCCTAATATATGGTGAAAAATGCGTGCTGTTTGTTATTTCTAGGGGTCAGATGCTAAGCTGTAAGCTTATTTTGCCAAGGGCTGAATGTAAACTGTTGGACAGCGCTGGCATCATGTTAAAAAAATGCGATTTGTCACGAGTTTTATGTCCTCTGATTTTTAAATGACACATGGTCATGCATACGTCATGCCAAATGCCATATACACACATTTTGCCCCATCCCACATCTTTTCAGTACTGCTCTTCACATCTCTGTCTGAAACACAGCAGCAACAGGAGCCTGTGTCAAAGGTGACTGGCTGCTTTGTGTCGTAATTATAAAGCAGAAGAGGAAGACAAGGACCGCCTGCCCTCTTACGCCCACCCCACGCCGTGGGGTTAGTCTTAATAAAGATTACCTTCAGATAAGCCTGCGTTGCCTTGGGTATGTTGGGTGCAGTTTGAGGATGCGCTCTCGACGGCGACAATAAAAAGCTAATCACAGATAATCACCTCGCTGCAGGCAGGCAGCGCCTATATCTCCCCTTTCCCTGAACTATTGAGTTTGCGGCGTACGAGCGAGGCTTTTCAATCAGCCCACCATCTGCTGCTCAGGTGCACACCAGCCGTACTTTATTTTGACTGTTTTCTGAAAAAACAACACTTTTATAAAGGAGACGTATGAGTAATCGACAGAAGAGACTAGACAATATTTGTGTAAACAAAAGGTTTGCTTTGTCTGCTTTTCTTTCTTGAAGAGCGTTTTTTTTTTTTTTTTTTTTTCTGTGCACTTCAAAAGCTTAGCTTTTTTCAACATATACCATCGAACGAAATACAAAGAGGCATTGAGAGAGAGAAAAATCAATGAGCCTTTTGTGAAATGATTTTTTTCAGGATTAATTCATCCGTACAAGTCTTTTCCTTGCCTCTTTTGTTCGCTCCCTTGTTTTATTTCTTCACGCTGTCCTCCATTATAAAAACTGGATGAGCTTGCGGCCACAAACCGTTAATTGCCTCTCATACATAAAGCCTCATTCTCGGTTTAATGTGGCACTGTATCCTCAACACGCATCCTGCCCACGACGCTAGACATCCCTCTGGTGCTTTTTCTCTTTGCATAATCTTAACGGGCAAAGCCCTCGTTACATCCCTGCAGCTGCAGCAACGTCACTCATATAGCGCTAAGAGTTTATTATCCTTTTTCTTTCTCCACAGCAGTTGGCAAACTTGAGTTCTCACCTCCCAATCTCCCCCCCCCATAAATGACACAAGAGCAGACATTTACATAGCCCATTAGGAGTGGCACTGAATGGGAGAGTCCGCAATGTTTAATGGAAAACATTCTATTGCAAATGAATATTTTATGGAGAGAACACTGTTGACATGCTGCGGCGACGCTGTGCTACTGTGGTGAACATTACTCGCGTTAGACTGTGGTGAGGGCTTTTCTACTGACAGTAGATTAGACAGTCACCCGTCAGAAATGTTCATGTCACACCACAGGACTGTTGCTTGATGTCTTTGATCAAGCTTTAACTTGGTGAATTGATATTTTTTTGATGTAGCAGTTGATGTTGGTACATTTGAAACAGAATTATAGATTTCAGTCTTCTCTATTTATGCAGTACACTATATTTTATCAATCCAAAAAGTGGCATCCATGCCATTTTTTATTTTTATTATTTTTTTTATATTATATTTTCATTTTTCTTTTTCTTTCCAAGAGTCCTAATTTATATAATTCTTTATAATTTTTTAAAGTCTATTTAAAATAGCCGTTTTCTATTTGAATACATTTGCAAATGTAATTTATTCCTGTGATTTCAAAGCTGAATTTTTAGCACCATTACTGTTCAAAAAATCATGGATTATTATTATGTTGAAAACAGAAGAAGAATAGCATTTATCTGAAATAGAAATCTTTTGTAACTAGGGCTGGGTATCAATTCAGATGTCTCGATTCAATTTCGACTCTCAAGCTTTCGCTTCGCTTCGATTCTTTATATTTTTTATTTTTTATTCTTTTTTTTTAAATGAACAGTTAACATGAGTTACAAATGGTGAATTAATAAAAAGAAATTAAGAGCCACAGGCCTGGTCCTTTTTTTAAACAATAATAGGGCCCTATAAAATGTACATTTTCATTTTTCTGGTAGTCAGATGAAGGCATAAAACATCAATTTAATATATCCTGATCAAATGAAAATGAAACCCTTTTATTTTTGGGCAAACAAAGTGCTGCACAAGAAGGTTTACTGCAAAAATTAAAAAGAAAACAAATGTGATTACTCATTTAAAAATAAAGATTTTTTTAATATTCAGTAGTAGTTGTAGTGGCATTGTTGTTACATTAAGTCTTAAGACTGCTAAATAGTATATTTCTGACAGATTTTTTTAATGTTAAACTAAACTTTTACTTTGATGGGTTGCTGTGAAGAACTTGCAGCTGTTGTGTAGGCCTGTATGATATGTCGGTAGTTTTCTCAAATGAAACGGTGAAATGCTTACGAAGTGACTCTCAGCTGGAAATGACATTATGTGTCAATACTGTCGTATAGAGAGACGGCAGAAGCTGAAAACACAGCGAACGTCGTCCGCGGTTTAGTATGTGTAGTAAATAAAGTGCGCCACACCATTCGTGATTCATTCATAAATTCATTGCGTATATAGCGCCTTTACGTGTGATGTCAAATGCTTCTGCAGATTTGTAGTATTACTATAGCATTTCACATGAGCATTGCAAATGATAAGATTCACTTGTTTTATTGATATCGAATCGACGTCGTTCAAAAAACGATTAATTGAAAAAGGTTGTTTTTTGTTTTGTTTTGTTTTTTGTTAATGTCACAAAAACTACTGCTCCAAGCTTTGAATGGTATAGTGTATAATGTTACAAAAGCTTTTTATTTCAGATGAATGCTGGTCTGTGTGCTGATCTTTCTATTCATAAGAATCTAAAGAATCCTGAAAACATTTACCCAACTGTTTTAAATTGATAATAAAAATAATACAAATGCTTCTTGAACAGCAAATCTGCATATTATAATGATTTCTGAAAGGATCGTGTGACACTGAAGACTGAAGTAATGATGCTGAAAATGCAGTTTTGATCACAGGAATAAATTACATTTTAAAATAATAAAATAGAAAACTATATATTTTAATATAATAGAAAAATATATATTTTCAAAATTTCGAAATATCTGTTTTTGCTGAACTTCAGATCAAATAAATGCAGGCTTCTTCAAAAAACATTAAAAATCTTACTCTTCAAAAACTTTTGACTGGTCGTGTTGCTAGTTTTATTTTTTTTAGGAGTATCAAATTTATGTACTAATTAATATAGTCAGAGTAAAATTTCTTAGTAATTATAATTGATATCTAGTGGCATTTTATGTTTAATGTGGGCCATTTGTAGTATAATTACCATGTGTGTTATCAATCCTTTTTTACTTTTATATTTTAAACGTTATATCTGTTATTTTAGCATTTCCAAAAAAAAATAAAATAAATAATAATAATAAAAAAATAAAAAAATAAATTGTGATTAGGTTTGGCCAAAGCACTTAAATACCTTTTGGAGCTGCATTGTGTGATCAACATCGACATTAAGAAGTACAGTAGTTCTTTTTTCGAGTCACCCGATGCGACCAAACGGCTGCCTCTGAGCATGTCTTCCATCACTCAGCACTTCACAATGTCTGGCCCGTGTCCAGAGCTACAGAAGCCGGCTTGCATTGAACCCATCTCCTTTACTGCAAGATTGCTGAGAAGTTGATTCTGTGATACTGTACTTTACACTTATGATAAATGCTTTAAGTTCTTTATGTATAATTTTTTTTTTTTAAATGAAATTCAATGACTTGATGCAATGACAACATGTGATGTTTGTATGTTTTATTTTTTTACTAATTTCTCCAAGTAGACTTCCTTGGTTGGCCAAAATATAAAAGTTAAAGACTAATCAGATTTATTTCTTCTCTAATGCTGTTTATTTCAGAAAAGTGCATCACTTTTTATTTGTTACTTCTTTCAGACCCAGAGATCTCTGACTAACCAATGAATCCCCGGTCAAAAATTCTGCAAGCATGTCGTCATGTTCTGGGTTCGTGTCCTTCATGCTCTTCCTGCGTGAAGAACGAGGAGGAGAAACTCTGTGCATCCTGACCTTAGAGAACGACTGCAGCTGTTTGGGATTTAGGTCTAGTAGCCTTCCCTATGGAGCAGGATTACTAGAACTACCTCAGAGACCGTACAGTGTGCTACATTGTGGCACGGCACTGATGGATGAGAGCGTGCACACGTGAGCGCATCAGCTTGTTGACTTAGCGTGCTTGTGTGTGTCTCTGCTGTGTGCAAATGAACTGATGCAAACAGCTGTCGATCCAGTGTTCGGCGCCAAAGAAGTTCACCAATCTGTTGTTTGTATGCGTGTGGACTCGACCCCGGCGGGTCGTATCGTGAATGGCATTGTTTGCACGAATTCCCTGCGCCTTGCTCAAGGAGCTTTTCACAGCATAATCAATGAGTCTTACTCCTTCACATCAATAGAGCCCGGTGCATATCACTTACAGATGTGCTAAGCCAGCCCTTCTCCGGCTCATGTCCACACTCTGCTGCATTTTCAACCCATATCGGATTTGTTTCGAAGCAGATGCGCATTCTCTCGAGAGAGCTGTCCTGGAGCACCCTTCTGTACCCGTGTACCTTGACGCACAGCTTCTCTGACAAGGACAACTGCTGTTGTCCTCTAAGCCCCTCTACTGCCGCTAAAACCCAGCATGCATGCTTGAGATGAGCTCACAAATCAAGCCCCATACATTTTAATTTTCTTTCCTTTTTTAGTCATCTTATACTTTCCATTTTTTTGTGAAAGAACAGATCTCAGTTCATTGTGAAAAGGTCACATCGGTCACTGTTTCATATTTACCCTTGAGGCTATAATCTTGCAGCACTGAAGCTCATTTTGATGATGAGTGGTTTGAGTTAACAGAGAATTGGCCTTTCCACCCCCACGCAGCTCTTCTGCTCAGTGTAATGAGCATGTGCTGTGAAGTTTTAAAGATGTCCAGTTGTCATTGGACTGCTAGGAGACAGAAGTCCACTTCCGGAGTGCTGCAGTTTGTTAGAATAACATCGGAATTGAGTAATGATGTCTCCAAGCGCACTCCTGTTTATTGTCCTTGGATCAGTGTTGATTGAGACTGGTTTATATAGCAATTCTAAGTATTACGTAGGACGGTATAACAAGCTGAATTTCATTTACTCTAATTGCAAATCTTTATGTATTGTATTTACCTAATTTTGCTTTGATGTTTTAACCCTTACTTTATCACTCGAAAACCAGTTTTACTGATTGCATGGCTCTAATTGAGGAAATTTCACTCAGCAAAGCGCAACAATGACTGTTTTTTCATGATCTACTGAAAGAGGGCGCAGTTGAAAAAGACTAGTTGTTAGACTTTAACCACCCTGTTCTTGTCAGATTCTCCTCAAAAGATGAGCAGCATGACTTTAAAAGCCAGGTTTCGCAGCTTTATAATGAGAGACGGTGTCCAAAGAGATTTTGGTGAGGGAGAATGCAGCTTTGGTGGTGTAGATGAAAGACTAAATTCAAAGAATGTTCTGGCACCCTGCTCTGAAATGGATTGGTGATGTCGATCTAGAGCTGAAATGACTGGGAAACATTCGGATCGTCTTTAGCAGCCCCACAGCTGCATTTGTAACTCTCTTTCTATGTAATTTAGGGAATGCCGAGATACCATTTCTCATCTTAGGATGGAAATGGAAGGCGGAGGTGGCGCTGTTGTAACTCACGCTTCAATGGGAGAGAGGTGGCCCAAGCTGTGCGTGCATGCGTGTGTGAGATTGGGGTTTTAAATCTGCTTGTAGACATCTTCTGCGCCCCTCATCTTAGCCGTGTTATAGAGAACTATCATTCACTCAACACTGCCACAGCTGCTTAATTGCACTCACTGTATCCTGTAGCCTGCAAATGAATCCTTGACTGAATGTGTTTGAGAGTGTGATTGTTTGCTTCTGAATTCACGCACACTTGCTTTTTATCTCATTCCTCATCAAGATTTTAGATTAAAGCTGTACATCCCTTGAGTTTTTAGATTTAAAGCAATTTTTTTTACCTTCACTTGTTTGTTTTAAATATAATTTCAGATTTAAATTAAGGGAAATAAAACTGCATGTGGTGTTTTAATAACATGAGGAAATTATTAAAGAAAAAATGATGCTGGTTGTTAATTAATTTTATTTTTCTTCGGTTAACATTATTTTCCCTCTGGCCTTGGTTTAGTCAGTAGAAAGGAAGATATAATATTGAGTTATCTTTGACATAACATGTACTAATGAATTATGCACAATAAGCCCAGGGACTTTCGTTAAATAAATTAATTAAAAATTATGTAAGGAATATATATATATATATATATATATATATATATATATATATATATATATATATATATATATATATATATATATATATATATATATATATATATATATATATATATATATACATATATACACACACACACACTACCAGTCAAATGCTTTTTAAAGAAGTCTCTTCTGCTCACCAAGCCTGCATTTATTTAATTCCAAAGTACAGCAAAGCCCGTAAAATAGTAATAACTGTTTTCTATTTGAATATATTGTAAAACGTAATTTATTCCTGTGATTTCAAAGCTGGATTTCTAGCATCATTACTCCAGTCACATGATTTGCTGCTCTAATAATAATAATAATAATAATAATAATAATAATAATAATAATTTTTCTTCTTCTCTTCTTCTTCTTTATTATTATTATTATTATTATTATTATTATGTTGTTGTTGGAAACAGTGGAGTAGAATTTTTTTTCAGGTTTCTTTGAAAGTTCAGAAGAACAACATTTTTCTGAAATATAAATATTTGTAACATTATAAATGTCTTTATCATCAGTTAAATTTATTAATTTATAGCATCCTTGCTATATTCATTTCTATAATTTTTTTCACAAATAAATAAAATACTGACTTCAGATAAATGCTGATATTTGGATCTTTCTGTTCATCAAAGAATCCTGAAAATGTGCTCAACTGTTTTAAATATTGATAATAACAATAATAATAAAAAATGTTTCTTGAACAGCAGATCAGCATATTAAAATGATTAAGCATAAATAATATTCGATAATCGCTGAAATTATTACTCTCAAATGCACCCCTCCTGCACACGCACCCACGCACGCATGTACTGTATAGGCTACACACCCTACTACACTGTATTATAGCACTTATTAAAGGAACACTCCACTTTTTTTTTTTTTTTAATATTCTATTCCAGCTAGGTAACTTCCAACGTGACTGGCACTAAGCCACTAAGGTAAAATGGCTGGGGACTATATTCAGGCACTGCGTAATATCATTGCGCCTGCTATGGTACAGCAGCAAAATTTCTTGATTATTACCCCGGAATGAGAGTATAGTTCCTATCCATATCAGCTTGGAAAATTGCAAACCTTCATTTTCTTTGTACACGATGTAACTACAGAAGTGTCAAGTTTTAAATAGGAAAAATATTGAAAATCTTTGGTCATTTTTGAACAAGAACATTTTAATCTGATTCAGTGATTTATGCTAAGCTATGCTAAAAGTGCTAACGGCAGACCCGGAGATTGGCTGAATGGATTCAAAAACTGTAAAACTCGTCTGTTTAACTCTAGGGGAGTTGGAAAATGAGCCTATTTTCAAAAAAAGTGGGGTGTTCCTTTAACTTTACAATCTGTCGTTTAGCATTCATCAACTGCTCATAAGGCTAGGACATTTTCCATTTCGTAAAAAACAAAACAAAAACAAAACCATTTGATGAATTCATCCATGAATATTAGCCTTAAAACATTGCATACTAAAACATGCATGAATATTGGGCTTAAAACATATTGCGCACTAAAACACGCATAAATATTAGGCTTAAAACAGTGCATGCTAAAACATTGTGAACATCCTGAATGACTGCCCTTTTGTGAACATTCATTTTAATGCCCATCTTCATAATAATAACAACCGCAGTCTGTTCACAATTAGTCCGGCCGCAGAGAACACCCTTTCTGATGGCACAGATGTCAAGGGCACACACAAGTAAGTCTTTGCTAATTTTGCCAGTTGGGGGTATTTGTGGTCATTGATTTTCCACCAGTTCATGGGGTCGATGTGGATGGGTGGGCACTAGGGCTGCACGAATTTTCATATTGCGTTTATTGAGGTCAATATTGCGATATGCGATTGCGATTACGGTTATAATAAATGGTATTGGAGGCACAAAATGGGGGTTCATGAATTATGAGCTTCTAGAACATTTGACGTCTTAACTGAAGTTCTTTTCACAAATTGAACATGCATTTAAACAGTATAAATAACCAAAAAATAAACAACACAGTTCTTTCTTAGTCTTATTAAGTGCAAACAATAAATGCAGCCATAATTAAAGTAGGCTACTCTTTTAATATTCAAAGTGCCAATAGAGACCGACTTTTTTAAGCATGATACAGAGCTGTAAACAACTACACAACCTATTATAGCTTACATGCTAATAACAGCCTAGATATGTCATGTAGCCTAATTTGCGCGCATTGGGAGTCACTCTCTTAAAATTGCTTTTCAATGCACGTGCGAGTCTTTCTTTCGGTTTCATTTTAACTGTCGCGGAAAGCGCTCGCCGTTGCTGAGCGTGCATTCAACAATACAAGACATTCATTTAATTTTGCGAAACTTGCACAATACATGTCTCTGCTCAGTGTCACTAATCTCAAATCCGAAATATCGTCATACAGAGGTAGAGTTTTTTTGCCTACCAGATCAGTCTCCTCGGCACTCATCTTCCTTCTGGTCTCTCAGTATTGCGCACACAAGTGAACGTGCACGCATACACGCCACACGTGCACTGCCTATACTGAGAGACTGTCAGATCTTTTTATTTTTATTTATTATTTATTCTTTTTTGTTTTTTGTTCGTAGCACGGAAAATAGGCAAACTGTTCTCAGAAAGCATGTGTTCTCAAGTGCACACAATTAGCCTAATATAAATAATATAATCGCAACATTTTCCTGTCATATAATCGCACAGACTGACATTACGATTGCGATTGCGATATGATTAATCGTGCAGCACTAGTGGGCACATGTCCTGGCAGTAATGACTTGGTTCAGTTGTGTCTGAGATTTCTACATTATAGTCCTCACCAAACAAGATGTAGACACTGAATTACTATTTGGCTTTTTGGCCAAGATTTCTAAAACACCTCTCCTTCTACAAAGCTGATTGGAAGCATATCTTTAGCGATCAACTTGGTGATGAGGGCCGTTGTTTGCTCTGCCCGCCTAGCATCCGACTACTTTGTTCTGACCATGAAACTAGCCACTGATTGCTGCTGGCCTGTGGATGAATCTGCTGGGTGCTTCGCCCTTAAATGGTTGTGCATTGCAGTAGTTGACCTATGATACACAAACCTTGCACGGCAGAGTTTGCACTGCACTTTATTCTCATTCATTTTATTAATGAGACGGAACTCTTAGTTGACATCCTCCCCACTCCCAAGTTTCCGTAACCGTTATATGACATGCAAGTGTACAGTCAGTGTGCATGGGAGACAATGGGTCTCTTTTGCTAAGCACGCGTACACACAAATTTGTGCGTGAAATGTGTGTAGGAACAATTTTACGTAAAAATTATGATTCTTCAAAAATGTATTCTAAATCTACAGAAAAATGTACGAACTGCAGAAACCATGCGTACGCACTAATCTCAAGGGGTTTGAACATTGAAATATGTGTGTGTGTGTGTGTGTGTGTGTGTGTGTGTGTGTGTGTGTGTATTTTTTATATATATATATATATATATACACCTAATACTGTTTATATGCATGTGTTTCACTTTGTATAAAAGCGTCTGCTAAATGATGTCTAAATGTATATAATACAATACAATAATACAATAATATATTATAAAACATTATAATTTCAATGTAATACTGCATATTACATATGCTGCATATTTTCTTTCTTTCTTCCATAAAGTTTCTTTTTTTGTTTTTTGCTTTGGCGGCATTCTGGGATAATTTTTCAGAACAAGTGCGCCTTTGTGGAAAGAACTTATATGGAGGTGCTTTGGGTGTGTATTATGCAAATTAATAACTTCCTGTACGCGGCTGCTCATTAAGAACACTCCTAATTCACTAACGCGATGAGGATTTTAAGATAAAATTTATGTGCGTACGCACCTGCTGTGAATTAGGCGGAAAGTTTTCGTGAAAAGCTCGAATGTGCGTATAAATACGAATAACCTATGCAAATATTAGTGAATGAGACCCATTGTGTTCTTCTTCTGTTGTCTTTGACAGCTTTTAGGTGCGTTTTTGCAGGCGCCACCCTCTGGCACGTCACCACCGCATCATCACCAAAAACATGGGGAATTTAATAATTGTACATCCTAATTCAGTATTCTGTAATTAAATCAACTAATCGAATATTCAAAACTCGTGACCCATCCCTAGTGTATATATAGTGTTTTTTTGTTTTTGTTTTTTTTATGTTTTTATAATGTTATTAAAGATACTACTCAAAACATTTATGTGTGTTTGTTCATTTATTTATTTATTTATTTATTGCTCTTGTGTTGTTTTTGTGCTTTCATAATTCATAAATGTGATGTGTATGTGTGTTTCAGGAACCTGCTTTTCTCCTTCTTTTGTGGAGGCAGTGGCCATCCTTGATTTGTTGTGAACGTGACAGGTAAGACCACTATTTCCAAAAGCACAACACTGCTTTTATTCAACAATGACTGTACCCTGTATAATAAAAAAAAGGTAAAAGATTTGTCTGACCTCCTGTTAAAAAAAAAAATAATGTTAAAAACCAATATACACCTGAAATTCAAACTGTGCCGCTATTCAAATGCATTGTTGATAATGCATTGTCTGGTCTTTTTGCTTAATATGAATGTGTCTTAGTTGAACCTACAACCTGGACCTTTGCATTTTTTTTTTGCATGATTTTAGTCAAAGAAGCTACCATTGTCAGATTTTATTGATTTTTAGGTATTATCACAATGGCTGTGAGTGAAACGACTTGCTCCACTTACAACTTCTAAAGATGCTTGAATGACATTACAATAACGATAGTTTATGGCATGCCTTATTGTTTCCTCTAAATGAGAAACATTTATTCGGATTTAAGAGATATACCAGACTGGCTATGAAGCATCATAAATTACATTATTCTCTGATTAGCGTTGAAATCTATTAAAATGATGTCCATTACCATAATATCACATAATGCTGACATGATTTACAGAGGTTCTGAAACGTATCTTAAAATCATCTCTCGCTGCCTCCCCGGGCTCTATGAATAGACTGACCCTCTATAGATAGTCCTGCATCTCTTGATTGGGCCTCATACGAGACTCACGCTCTGATATTTGACGACATGGTTGCCTCGCTCATAGTGCTGCTGCTAGCGGTGCGCTTTGTAAAAATAGTGCATGTGATCTAACAGGACCTCTCACTCTCTTTGGGACTCCTTAAATGCAAAGCAAGTGTGAGTGTGTGAAAAGGTGCTCTAGTTGTTCTCCTAACCGCCCGGAGGCCGGCACATCAAGGCTAGTGTAGCCAAACAGGCCGGCTAAAATTAGTGTAAGGCCAGATAACCTGCAGCAGCAGATCAAAGGCGAGCTGAACCGGCGTCAGCATGGCTAGGGATACATTTATGTGTTTGTGTGTGTGCTTGCTAAACAGTGAGTCATGTTGTCACTGAGTATGTATGTAGACTTAACACACTGTGATATCATAGAAGTGGTCTTAGAGTGGCATGCTAGCAAAGAGTACAATGGTACAGTCATGGGCAAAAATAATGGCACCCTTGCAGTTCTTTTAGAAAATGCAACACTTCTCTCAGAAAATTGTTCCAATTGCAAATGCTTTAGTATTCATGTGCTTATTGTTTTTTGTTTGCACTGGAACAACACAAACAAATAAACAAACAAACAAACAAACAAAAAACAGAAGAAAAGCCACACTTGATAAAATTTCACACAGAACTCAAAAATGAACTGGACAAAATTGACACTTTGTCAAAATTGTAAGAAATAATTGGTTTTCAAGCATGAGATGCTCCTGTAACTTGCATTTGACACATCTGTGGCAAGTAACAGGTGTGGACAATATAGTAATCACACTTGCAACCAGTTAAATTGGAAAAAATTGACTCAACCTTTGTATTGTGTCACACTGAGCATGACGAAAAGAAAGAAGTGTAAAGAGTTGTCTGTGGATTTGAGAGAAAAAAATGTGGAAAAACATGGACAGTCTCAAGGCTACAATCCATCTCCAGAGATCTTATTGTTCCTGTTATCCACTGTGTGCAATATCATCAAGAGGTTTACAGCCCATGGCACTGTTGCTAACCTTCCTGGACATGGACGGAAGAGCAAAATTAATGAAAAACTACAACCAAGGATTGTTCGAATGGTGGATAAAGTATTTAAAAAAATACTTAGCAGCAAAAACTGTTTTTAAGTTACTTTTTAGTGTATTCTTCTACCTGATCTCAGGACGTAAACGTACCTGTGGAAACTTTGTCGCAAGATGCATAATATGTACCAATAAGTACATATCACTGCAGTTTGTTGCAAGATGCATAATATGTACCAGTAAGTACATATCACTGCAGTTTCCATCAGAATGAACACAGTGCTTTTTCAGATGTAACAAGCTTGCTTGGTAGCTCAGACAGCATGGAATTGGACTTAGAATGCAGAATCTTTGGGAACAAATCCAGTGAAAAACATGACTAATGATGAAAGAGCTGAAAGATGAGAGATCAAAAAACAAGCTGAATGCTTGCGATTTGTGTTTTTCCGTCGCATTCACTTTTGTTCATACTATCGGGTAGGTTTAGGTGTACTGCAGATGATACATATTTTTAAAAGGTCATGGAACATTATGGAGTTATAGTGCCACTCCACAGACATTTCAAGTCAGAGCTGCGGTAACGCGTACAAAACCAACAACACCAAATGTACCATACAGTAGATATTTTACATCAAATACATATTTTGCATCTTGCGAAAAAGTTACCACAGGTACGTTTTTGTCATGAGATCATTTTGGGGCAAATAAATTCAGTGAGCAAGAAAGAAAGAAGTGAGCAGTGAATGATTTTCTGTTTTACTTGCCAATATTGCTGTTTGATTAACAGTAACAACATAGTGAGCAGTGGGTTCTGTTAGGTGTTTACATTTGCATGCCTCAATGTACAGATCTGATATTTTGACAGATGTTCAATTTTTTTTCCTGCATGTTTACATTCACTGAACCAACTGCGTTTACATTAACATCTTGACAAGACAGGCTTTTTGACTGGATAAGTGCATTTGACCGTTTACACATGTACTGTATTTGTATTATCATGAGATGGTACTTGATTAGTCTTTACAAAAAAAAAAAAAATGTAGCTTGTGTTATATTGAAATTTATTGATTAAATGGTGGTTTGAAGACTAGCAGCGGTGCTTTAAAAAGAATGAATTGGGAGATGCATCTTTGCAGAGATTTTTTTACCATGCTGAGATTGCTGTGCTTAAACCCTCTCAGAATAGTTGCAGCTGTAAATTCCTCCCCTTTTATTCACTACAAATTACTACCTCAAACAAGTCTTAAGTAGCACGGGTATGTTTGTAACAATAGCCAAAAATGCATTGAATGGGTCAAAATTATAGATTTTTGCTTAATGCCAAAAATCATTAGGATATTAAGTAAAGATCATGTTCCTTGAAGATATTTTGGAAATCTCCTACCGTAAATATATCACAAGTTTGATTAGTAATATGCGTTTCAAAAACACAATTTGGACAAGTTTAAAAGTGACTTGCTCAGTATTTTGAATTGTTTTTTTTTTTTTTTTTTTTTTTTTTTTAGCACCCTCAGATTCCACATTTTCAAATGGTTGTAACAAACCATACATCAATGGAAAGCTTATTTATACAGCTTTCAGATGATGTATAAATCTCAGTGTCAAAAAACTGACCCTTATTACTGGTTTTGTTGTCCAGGGTCACATATTTTTGTTTTGTAAGGGTGGCTTGATCTCTACCAGTAGTAAGCCACAAACCTCAGGTTGTTTCAAAGGGATTGTCTCTGTAAGAAGTTCTGTGTGTATACTGTAAGTGGCTAAATGACTGTTGCAGTGCGTTTCCTGAGCATGCTTTGACCGCTTAAGGACTCATTTTACATTAGGCTTTTGTATCAGGATGTGGTCTAGTGGTGTGATGTGCCCTCGCTCATTTATATATACCTATCTGTTTTCGTGTGTATTCAGCTGGTGGATCAGCATATTGACAGCGGAGGTCACTTAAATATCAACATCTCTGCGTTGCGCTGCCTGTTCCGCCCTGACCACAGGCATGCGGCACAGCTCCGGCCGCGGTACAGGGAGGTCACACGTAACTCAAACCCAGAGAGGATAGAACCAAACAAGGCCTTCTAGAGGCAGTCGTATCCTTTTTAGGGTGCTTTCACACTTGGACCACAGCATGTTTGATTGTTAGTGTGCAAGCAGTTATTCAAATTCCGGTGTGCATCAGCCAACCATACCCGATTCGGCTTAAAATGGGTTGCTTATGAAGTTAAAGGGTTAGTTCACCCAAAAACAAAAATTTAGCCCATGATTTACTCACCCTCAAGGCATCGTAGGTGTATATAACTTGCTTCTTTCAGTCAAATCCAATCAGAGGTATATTAAAAATTGTCCTGGTTCTTTCAAGCTAAAGTAAGGAAATGTTGCTTCCTTTGCTCCTGTAAACAAACGCTGGTTTTTGTGAGATCAGTGGTGCATATGCTACGCATATGTCCTATGTCATCCACTCGGAACGGCTTGCACGTTTGACAGTTGGTGCAAGCTAGAGAAAAGTGATTACGTTTTAATTATGGATATATTTCTTACAAAAACACTAAAAGATTCAAAACAGGAGGCCTTTTACTCACCCCCCGGAGCCATGTGGAGCACTTTTTATTATGGATTGATGCGCTTTATTGGACTTCGTTTGGACTGTTGAACAGAAACACCTGCTCACTGCCATTATAAAGCTTGGGATTATGTGCGTTTGAAACGGGTGTGCCTCACCTGTCCTGAAAAGTGAAGCTGCGGGCTCTTTGATCGCCCCCTGGTGGTTGGCTGCCACATAGGTCATAAACCCCACCCTCTCCATGTAATGTAATGATGCGTGAGGCAAACTAAATAATTCAAATGGTTTCCATCATTTGAGGTAGTTCTTATAATGCCGATTTGTGTTCGTTTGTGTTTGTTTTTCGAATAAGTTTGCTTTTAGCGGTGTGGTGTCATGATCTTGCGATTGGGTCTGCGGCAATTTGGGTGGGACTTGGATACCGCGCCTCCACCTCAACACTATACTGCGCAGACTCGGGCTCCAAACGAAACTCTACTGCGCAGACTCTGGCTCCAGATGACCAAGATGGCAGCTGCCATAATGAGATGCTTGGGTTTTACTTTTCTATAGCGGAATGAATGGGAGACGTGTCGTCCATCTTTTTTACAGTCTATGGTTTGAAACCTGCGGACTTACAGAAAAATAAAGTCTCTTTAAATGTGTCTTTTGACACTTTTACTTTTTATTTATTTATTTTTTCTTTATTTTTTTTCCACTTTTTTGTTTTTTGTTTTGTTTATCATGATTTTAAGTATGCAGAATTTTTGTGGTTTAGGATTGGAAGTATAGGTCTACAACTAGGGTAAAACAGCAAAAAATAAAAGGCATAGTAAAAGTTTCCAAATTCAAGAAATATTTCAATAACATGTTCAATCTGGTATCTTCTCCATTAATCATTCATTTTCTAGCTCCTGCTAGTACTCTTGGTCATACTCGCATCGATGAACGGCACAATGTGAAAAGAGGCTTGCGGACGCAGGGGAATCGACCCAAACAGTCGAACCAAGTGTGAAAGCAGCCTTATACACCATTTGCATTTAAATTTACCTCAAGCACTTTGTCTCATGGACACTTGCTCAAGGGAAAACGGCAGACTCTGCTTAATTGGGTATTGATTGACTACGTTTCGGCAGGGGAGACAATGAATTACCGTCTGGAAAAATGGCGGAGAGGCCCTGGACACAAAGACAGGCGGAAATACTCATTCACTCAGCATTTATTTATACAGCTGAGTAATTAATGATGCAGGAGGGGATGCCTGATTAGGCTAAAGATTCGTAAGATTGTGTTTATTTGTGGATGTCATGATGCAGAGGCGTGCATGATTGTGGTGCAGATCGGCAATGCTTGAGCTAGAAATGGTAACGTTTTTGTTTGTGTGGAAGAGAGAGTGGGAAAGAACGGAAAGGAAGACAAAAGCGTGTGCGTTACCCTCTGAGGATATTAATTTGGCTCTAAATTGGTTCCCAGCATTGGTTTTTATTGTCCTGGGAGTAGTGATGAAGTTTGATACGCTTGCGTGGTCATGCTCATTTAGGCACAATTTAAGCAGACTTGTTCATTCGCACTGGCAAAGCAGCTGAAACTATTTAAACACCCTATAGCCTTTGTCTGTTTATGTAATACATTCATGGCAGAAGAAAAAAATGATAATAAATGGCAAAACGATAAACTGACAGCTAATTTTCATTGTCCTGAGTTTAATTAGCGCTTATTGAGTCAGACAGAGCGCAGGAGAGTTTATGTCTTTGTCTTGAGATAAAGCTTTGCAGTGCTCAAATGAAGCTGTATACCAGCTTCACTATTCACTATTTCTCAGTGCCAGGCCATTTTAAAAATATACAGGGGAATTTGAGCTGGAACACAAGGTTAATTTCTTTCGTGCTTCTGTTTTGTAGTACCCTCACTGCATCACCCAAATGCCTGAAATTGAAAGTGAAATAAATGGTGCAATATGTCTGTTTTTATTTATTTATTTTTAAACTATGCAGACATTAATTCACGTAATAATGGCTGTCTCTGCTCTCATGGTCTGTTTAGCGCAGGTGCTTTTTGTTGCTATTTATCTTAATCAGCCTTTTGTAATAGGAGTCTGTTTTAAACCAATTTGTCTGAAACAAAATATTTGTTGTAGGTAGTGTACAGAGATAGGAACAAGGACATAGAAAAGTGTTGCATACTGAATTTTGGTAAGTTTTGCCACCTTTGCAAATATCTACAGTTGAAGTCAACTTTGCATACACCTTGCAGAATTTTCAAAATAAGAGGGATCATACAAAATGCATGTTTTTTTTATGTAGTACTGACCTGAATAAGTCATTTCACATAAAAATGAATACATATAGTCCACAAGAGAAAATAATAGGTAAATGTATAAAAATTAACCCTGTTTAAAAGTTTACAAACGCTTGATTCTTCGGACAAATCCTTCAGGTCCAACAAATTCTTTGGTTTTTCAGCCTTTTTGTTTATTTGAACCCTTTCCAACAATGACTGTGTGATATTAAGATCCATTTTTTCATACTGAGGACATATGCAACTATTCCAGAAGAGGGGCTCATATGCAACTATTCCAGAAGGTTCAAATGCTCCCTGATGCTTCAGAAGGAAACACAATGCATTTAAGAGCTAGGGGTGTAAACTATTGAACAGAAAGAAGATGTGTACATTTGTTATTTTGCCTAAATATCGTTTTTCAGAAGACCAAAAAAAAAAAAAAAACATTTTCTGCTCAGGACAAACAAGGGACTCAACAGCTGTGGATCATTCAGATAACAACATCGTATTAAGAATCAAGTGTATGTAAACTTTTGAACAGGATTATTTTAATAAATTCAACTATTACTTTCTCTTGTGGGCTATATGTGAATGTCTTTTAAGTGAAATATCTTATTCAGGTCAGTACTAAATAAAAAATAGCATACATTTTGTATGATCCCTCTTATTTTGGAAAAATAATTACCCTTAAGGAGATTCTGCAAGGTGTATGCTTTTGACTTCAACGGTATCTATCGATCTTTCTTTCTTTCTTTCTTTCTTTCTTTCTTTCTTTCTTTCTTTCTTTCTTTGTCTCTCTCTCTCTCTCTCTCTCTCTCTCTCTCTCTCTCTCTCTCTCTCTCTCTCTCTCTCTCTCTCTCTCTCTCTCTCTCTCTCTCTCTCTGTCTGTCTATCCATCATTGCAACCATTTCCATCATGTTTAGCATATCAAATCCAATCAAAATTTCTGAAAAATAAGCATTGCACTCCTTATATATTTGTTTGGTTGTCTCTGAACGTCACTTGTCCTAGATTCATCGTAACTCATGAGACCTGATGCACTGGACGTCTGTGTGAAATCACTTTCTTAAAATGATACTGACTGGGATAGGCAGCTGCATTCGGTTTGAGACAGCCAGAATGTCATAACAGAGTTTAAATCATTTGATTATGAGAAATGGCCACACATCGTCTCTAACGCACACAGCTTCTTTTATTAGAGTTAGCTGGCATCCTGCTGTTTATCTATTCAGTAGCGCCCATGTTTACCCAGCCTGTTTCTCAGCAACAGCCATCAATATTGCAGGATTATAAATACGGTTTATATTTTAATAACCATGCGATATTGGCTATTTTTATATTGTCCAGGGAATGCAATACTTGAGAGATGAAAGGTATTTCATCTCAATTGATTTATATTCTAATTTCGTTTAGGAACTCGGTTATTCATAATAAGCGATAACCATGTTATCAGTTAGAAAAATGTACATACATTTATAACAGCGAAATTGAAAAAGAAAACTCTTTTTTTTTTGTGTCATTTTTCATGAGTGTTCATCAGTATTTCTCTGCACAACAGTGCGACTGTGCCTTTAAGATAGCACACAACTTTCTACAGCAATGTCGTTTGAAAGTTGCGGAAACATTCCACCAGCCCTGTATGTGCGGTGATAGATAAAAGATTGTATTCTATGTCTCATTATTTCTTTCTCAGTTCTCCTCCGTAGGAGCAATTTCTCCAATCCCCCGTGCTGAAAGGACCGCCTCTCTCCTGCAATTGCCAGTGTGTGAGATACAATTTGATTGTGCCGTTCTCTAAGGACTGAGTTTGCCTCGTATTGATCTATCACAGACTAACATCCATGGCCTTTATTGGACGCTTTAGCCTGTATGTATTACAATATAGCATTTGTATCGCATGGGTCCTCAAGATAGACACAACAAGGAAAAAACATTGCACAGCAAGTGATAACATCTTATTTAACATGCTGGGATGGGACCATTTTTAAAGTTGTCAATTCGATTTATATGTTACTGTATTCAGAGAATTGGGGGAAAACCTTTTGCGCAGGGAGTCTAATATACTTTCCAATCTCGCAGTTGTATTAGATTGACTGCTGATAGAATAAACCCCAACTCTGAAGTTTGTGCAGAAACAATAGCGCCTGGCAAAATAACAGGCTAGTTCCTGCCGTGGGTTCTGATTGACTTCTTATAACCTGCAGTGGGAGAAGTTTGTTAAAAGAGACCTTTCGCACTTCACCTCTGTTTCACCTCACTTTCGGACCACCAGTGAGATGACCTCTATCACCCGGTGTTCGAGCTCCAAGACTCATCTCACACCTTTCTGACAGCACAGTTGCACATATCCTGACAGGAAGAACTTTTTTTGTACCAATGATTTGTCAGTCAGACCTTTCAGAGATAAGGATATCTTAAACGGTTACTCCACCCCAAAATGAAATTTTTTGTCATTAATCACTTACCCCCATGTCGTTCCAAACCCGTAAAAGCTTCGTCTGTCTTCAAAACACAATTTAAGACATTTTGGATTAAAACCGGTAGCTTTTTGACTGTCCCATTGACTGCCAAGTAAATAACACTGTCAAGGCCCAGAAAAATATGAAAGACGTCATAAAAATAGTCCATCTGCCATCAGTGGTTCAACCATAATTTCATAAAGCTATGAGAATACTTTTTGTACACAAAGAAAACAAAAATAACGACTTTATTAAACGAACACTCCACTTTTTTTGAAAATGGGCTCATTTTCCAACTCCCCTAGATTTAAACACATGAGTTTTACCGTTTTTGAATCCATTCAGCTGATCTCTGGGTCTGCCGTTAGCACTTTTAGCATAGTTTAGCATAAATAACTGAATCAGATTAGACCAGCATTTCATTCAAAAATGACCAAATATTTTCGATATTTTTCCTATTTAAAACTTGACTCTTCTGTAGTTACATTGTGTACTAAGACTGACAGAAAATGAAAAGTTGCAATTTTTTTCCAAGCTGACATGGATAGGAACTGTACTCTCATTCTGGCGTAATAATCAAGGAACTTTGCTGCTGTACCATGGGTGCAGCAGGCGCAATGATGATATTACGCAGCGCCTGAATATAGTCCTCAGCTATTTTACTATTACCATAGCGGCATGCCGGTCACGTTGGAAGTTACCAAACTGGCGACTATTTTCAGGCGCTGCATAATATCATTGTGCCTGCTGCACCCATGGTACGGCAGCAAAGTTCCCTAATTATTACGCCAGAATAAGAGTATAGTTCCTATCCATATCAGACTGGAAAATCACAACTTTTCATTTTCTGTCGTATTAGTACATGATGTAACTACAGAAGAGACAAGTTTTAAATAGGAAAAATATTTAAAATGTTTGGTCGTTTTTTGAACGAGGTGCTAATGGTCTAATCAGATTGAATGATTTATGCTAAGCTATGCTAAAAGTGCTACCGGCAGACCTGGAGATCGGCTGGAGATGGTAAAACTCATCTGTTTAACTTTAGGGGAGTTGGAAAATAAGCCTATTTTAAAAAAAAAGTGGAGTGTTCCTTTTAAACAATTTGTCTCCTTCATACCACAGTAGCGCCATTTTGGAAAGTATCCACTGGACACGAACAGCGTATGTAGTTCTGTGTCAGCCGCAACACATCGATACGTTTTCTACGTTTATTTACACTGATTCAAACGAAAACAGCGTACGCCGTTTACGTCCAGGGGTTACTCTCCAAAATGACGCTATGGTGATGCAGAGGAGACGAATTGTTGAATAAAGTCATTATTTTTGTTTTCTTTGCAGACAAAAAGTATTCTTTAGCTTCGTAAAATTATGATTGAACCACTGATGGCAGATAGACTATTTTGACAAGTGTTGGGGAATATTACTTTTAAAAGTAATGCATTACAATATTACAATATTATAACATTACAAGTTACCCCCCTAAAAAAGTAACTAATTACGATACTACGTTACTTTTTATGTAAAGTACTTTTGCGTTTATTTTAAATCTGGGCAGGGCTTGCTTGTTTGTTTTTAATATAAAAAGTTCACCACTATTTTTGGCAAATGTAAAAGCCTTTTCACACAAAAGCCTCAGGCTTAGAGAAAAGTAAATTCACATCTGTACAGTAGACCACAAAAGAAAAAATGTGAACTCGTCAGCAATAAAAAGAAAAGGAGAACAAATGTTAGATTTTTAAATTGAGTAATTTTTGCTTATTAGTATGGATGAATTGGATCATTGAAGGTCGGCAGCAAAGACACTGGTTAATAAAATGGGATTAGATACATAATTAAATATGTTAAATAATAAAAATTTCCTTTATTGCAGGTTTTTATTTTGAGGAATATTGAATCAGAGATTTTTTTTGTGTGTTTTTACATTTACTCTACAACTAAAGTAACATCTTACTACCGATTTCTCTTAAGATGGGGACAGGACAGAGCTGGCGTTACTTATTTAAAAAAAAATACTTGGATATTTTCTTGTTAATTAAAAAGTAATGTGTTACTTTACTATTACAATGGGACAGTCAAAAAGCTCCCGGATTTCATCTAAAATATCATAAATTTTGTTCCGAAGATGAACAAAGCTTTTACGGATTTGGGACATGAGGGTAAATGGTTTAATGACAAAATTTCCATTTTGGGCTGGAGTAACCCTTTAATATAAAGCAGCTCTTGAAGATGAACTGCAGAACCTCATTAGTATTTTAGGAAGGTTTTGTTTTTGTTTGGTTTTGTGCTGTACTGAAGAGAAACCTGTTTTGTGTGAAGGGTAGTTTTCAAAGACAAAGTTTGGATACAGAAACAAAACTCAGAAATAATCCATTAAGTCAACCTTGAAGCAAAAGAAGGTGGTATTGCGTTATCACTTTAAAGGTGATATTTTCTCATTTCTCACTTTAATATTTATAGACAACTGTAAGTCATTCTAGGTTATACATCCTAAAACGTGTAATGTTAACGGAGTCAATCAATGGTTTGAGTTTAGGGGCGGGATTATCTGTTTGCTTGACTGATGGGAGAAGTGGTCTGTGTTGTTGGTGATACCGAAATTACACTGTTTAACTTTAAGAATAGATCTGGAAAGGAACTCGGAATGAATGTTAAAGCTTGTTTGATTCTGTATTCGAGATTGGATGTCACATAGAGTTATTCAGGCAGACAGACAGTTGCATTAGTAGTGGCAACTGATGGGCATTGGACATTATTGCATTTTTAATTTGAAAGGAAACGCATTAAAATGTGAGTTGGGTGGACAGAGAGGCGTTGTACAGCTCCCAATAGAGGATTTTATTATGCAGGTCGCATCCGAAAGAGGTGAGACAGAGTGGTAATGTTATTAAAGAAATAATTCAGACAAAAATGAACGTTCTGTCATCATGTTATTCCAAATTGTAGGTTTTTTCTAAAAAGGGAGCTAATAGAGTTTTATTATTGACATCAAACATGGCGTTCTTCTTCTTCTTCTTCTTCTTCTTCTTCTTCTTCTTCTTCTTCTTCTTCTTCTTCTTCTTCTTCTTCTTCTTCTTCTTCTTCTTCTTCTTCTTCTTCTTCTTCTTCTTCTTCTTCTTCTTCTTCTTCTTCTTCTTCTTCTTCTTCTTCTTCTTCTTCTTCTTCTTCTTCTTCTTCTTCTTCTTCTTCTTCTTCCTTCTTCTCCTCCTCCTCCTCCTCAAGTCTATGGCAGCCCATAGAACCGATTACGGGAAAGTTGTTTTGATTTGGCAAACTAGAGGACAGCCTCAACATTAACTGTAGCAAATTTGGAGTCTCTGACTCAAACTCTCTAGCGCCACCACTTGTCCAAACTTTCACTTTTGTATGCTAATAACTTTTGAACCGTAAGCCACAGAAAATTCTATTTTTCTCTGAATCCTTGGCTCATGCCGAGTCGAATGGACACCAAAATTAAAAAATCGTAAGGTTTAGTTTTTTTCTCTTTATAATAGTTCGTAAAACCTACTTTTTTGAACTCGTCCTAGACGGTTTGTCTGATTTTCACCAAAATTGGCTCAGATCATCTGCAGACCATGCTGGCAAAAAGTTATGGAATTCAAGTTGATTCGATCAACCATTTTCAAATAACACACAAACAAATTCTATGAAAAGTGCGCAAAAATGGATGTGAGGCTATATCTCCGCAACAGTTTGGCGTATTGAGACCAAACTTGGTGTGTGTTATAACAAGCATGACCTGAGACTACCTGCAGTGTTTCGGCACAGTGCCACCTAGTGGTCAGGAGATATGAAAAATGGCTAGTTTAGATAATAACTTCTGAATGCTAATAATGCTAATAACTTTTGCTCACATTAGCCTATTGTAATAAAACTGAGTTTGAGATATTCCTTGGATCATGCCGAGAACACCAATACCAATTATGCCAATATTGGCTGAACTTCCTGTCTGCCATTTTGATTCATGTTGAAAACCTACTTTTCAAACTCCTCCTAGACTGTTTGTCCGATCCTGGCTCAGATCATCTATGGACCACGCTGACAAAAAGTTATGGAATTTGTTGTCGATACACGAAATGGTTTTCGTTTAACACGTCATCGAATTTGCCGGAAAGATGCCAAACTGCATCAGAGGCTGTATCTCTGCAAAGGTTGGAGATATTTACACCAAATTTTGTATGTGGTGTTGTCACCTCACAATGACCGCGCAACATCAATTTAGTAATAGCGCCACCTATTGGTCAAGAGTAATGAACCATTCATAAACCATTAATTATGCAACTTCAAAAATGCTAATAACTTTTGATTGCATTAGCCTATTGTCATAAAACTGGTCTCAAAATTTTCCTTGGGTCATGCCGACAACATAAATACCAATTATGCCATAGTAAGCTGAACTTCCTGTCCGCCATTTTGATTCATGTTGAAAACCTCCTCAACCTTTGGTTCGATTTTCACCAAAATTGAATCATATCATCTTCAGACCATGCTTATAAAAAGTTGTGGATTTCGTGTCGATAGACAAAACCGTTTTCGTACAGCGCCGCTACAAATGTTAGCCATGGTGACAAAATCAGTTTGAGGCTATATCTCTTTAAAGCTTTGACATAATTATACCAAACTTTGTGTGTGCCATTGTCACTTCACACAGAACACAACAAAATGATTTGATTACAGCGCCACCTTCTGGCCGAAAGCGATAAGCCATTTAATCCTATTACTGAAGGCTGTATTAATGATTTTTCAGCCATTTCACTTACAACCATCCTGTCATGGCATTTATTACTCATTGCATTTGGTCTGATGTGCCATGCCATGCTTAGCTCCTCATTTTGCCGCTTGGATGGCAGCCCGTAGAACCGATTGTGGTAAAGTTGTGAAATTTGGCATACTGATAGAGGAAAGACTGCGCAGTCATCATAGCAAATTTGGTGTCTTTTAAGTCAATGTGTGTTAATATTACATCACACAGAACTCACTACATCAATATGATAACAGTGCCACCTATTGGTCAAAAGTGATAAGCCATTAAATCATATTACTACAGGTTGTATTTATGATTTTTCCACCATTTTGTCTAAAATCATCCTAAAATGGCTTTAATTACTCATTGCTGCAGTTGGTCTCATGCTTCCCTTGCCTTGTGCTTGGCCCCGTAATTGCTGCTTGCAGCTATATTTTGTTCTTGTGATTTTTCTTGTGATCTTGTGAAGCTCAATTTTGGTGACCATTACTTTACTACGATTGTCTTAATATTTAGGTATTTTGCACCCTCAGATTCCTTATATTCAAATACTTGTATCTCTGCCAAAGATTGTCCTATTCTAACAAACCATACATCAATGGAAAGCGTATTTATTGAGATCATCATTAGGAATCTCAATTCCTAATGAATTGTGCTCCAGTGTGTACAGAGATCAGCCACAATTTGTAAGTATTTTAAAAGTGAGTAAGTGCAAGAAGGCCAATTAGCCTGAAAAACACCAGACATGGAAGGACTTAATGGCCTGGATGTTGTCTCTATTGATCAGTTAATTTTCCTTTTCATTAGGAATTTTTAATTCAGTGGCTATTAAAGTTTCTCATTATAATTATTCAGGTGAAAATTATTGTTTAGATTACCAGACAATGTAGCACATATACAGTGCGGCTAATCATATTCATTTGTGATTATCATTGTAAACATTATTTTATTGAGATTACAGAAACGTTCTCAGCCTACGAAGAATTCGGCTTTCTGAGGCGGTAAGCGGCATGCTTTTATGAAGGACCGTTTCTGTCTGATAAGAAATGGCTGTTAGCCAACAACATTTATCACTTAATGGTGTTACATGATGTTTAGAGGTGGGTAAATCTGAAATCAATATTCCTGCATTTATATACTACTGTTCAACAATTGTGCCTGAGGATATCTTGTTTACTTTTCTACTAACGGCCTCAGACGAAACTCTTGAATGTCTTTGTAAGATTTATCGAGGCTGACCTCACAAGCTTTGACAAAGCCAGCAACTAGATCTTCCTCGGAAGGGCTCAGTGTAAAAATGTTGTGTGCAATGTGCCTGATTGACTTTCATTGTATTAAAAACTAAATCTAAGTGTTTTGCTGGAAAAAAAAATTAAAAGAAAATAAATTTCATTTTTAAATTAATTAATAAAAATTAGGTGTCAAAAGGAATATTTATATTAGAAGCACAGTAAAAGCTGCATGTGCTACATCCTAACCAAGGCATTGATTTAAAACTATTCACACATACATAAATCTCTTTTATGTAAAAATGAAGTAATTGAACAGTTAAATTAAATGAACAATTAATGTTCATTCTAACGTTGATAAAGTCTCTTATTTAAACTTGATATGATTCATGAATTTAAATGTGTGAGCATATAAAGTCTACGGCACTCTTTGCATCTAGAGATGAAAACTGATCATGCTGAGACGCTAACAAGACTGAAATTATAAATTAATATCATCAATGTTTCTAAATCGTGACATCTTCGGTTCAGAGCACATCGATGAGACTTAATTCTAGGTGTAATCATCAATTATCACATTATTTCTGCATGCACAAGGTGTAGCGTGACTTCCGAACATTTCTTGTCAACACATATAGGGGCTTTTGCACCGGAGGAATGTTTTTATAGTTCCTATGACCATTAGCGTAGTGCACGCTTTTTGGCATGTTTGCACCTCAGGTACTGGGAATAATTTGTTATAGGAACACCTTTTTGGAGGGACTAAATTACCACCTTGTTTAAAGTAAGATCTAAACCAGCACAATAGGAACAAGTGATGTCAGTGTACGTTAATTAGCCTGGAAAAAAAATACCTTACGAAACACAAGGACAGTTGTTGACATTTTCGAATACCACTCTTATATGATGCCTATATACTGGCAGTGCAAATGCAACCAGGAAAATGGCCCTAGGTGGAAATTTAGTTCTTGGGGACTGTCCTGGTGGCTACCTGGTGTGAAAGTCCCTATATATGCTGCAGTGCTATTTACCAATGTTGGTTAATCAAAGCATGAAACCACAAGGAGAGAAACACTTGTGAGTGATAAGGCTTTCTGCCTGAAAGGAGTATTTTGAAATTCTACGATTAAGGGCTGCAGTGTCTTTGCACCTCTTGGGAGTGATTACTTTGTAGCTTTTCAGTTTTTCCATCCAATCTCTAAATTGCACGCTTGATCTTTAGGCAATAATTGGTTCCATTTTGACAGTTAGACGTTTATCCCATTGATGTGGGGCTTAAAGAAAAGAGAGAAAGAAAGAAAGAAAATGGCATCGGTGCAACAGAAAGATATGAAAAGAGAGCTCTAATAAAACCAACAAAGCGAAATAGAGGGAGATGCAGAGAAACAAAGAAAAGCCAAAGAGTCAGAGAGGACATTTGTATTGTTTTAGGCATGCATTTCTGAAGCCGTCTGTAAGTGCAGCTAAGAGCCGTGATCAGTGGAGGTTTTTGGGAATGGCTTAAGGCGAAATGAGCAGTAATGGCATCTCCTTGTCATTGTGCCCTCTGTGAGAGTATCGGACCAGAACAGAGTTGAGACGGCCTGTTTACTGAGTCCTGAGCACAGCACTAAAAAAAATGTACCTGCATGGGAAGGTGAAGGCTCTGCAGTAACCTTCACAGCATGCTGATTACCGAACAACACCGCTCACATCGTTGCTGTCCTGTTGTAGATAATGACAAATTTTGTGTTTATAAATGGTGATCTGAATGTGACGAATCTTTAAGCACTTAATGACATGTTCTGTCATTCTATCTATAGGTTGAGTCTTCTACATATCTGTCATTCTATTGTTTTTTTGTTTTTTTTTGTCATACTGTTGTTCTGTGATTCATATCTGTCGTTCTGTTTTTTCATTCTATTCTATGTATAGTTTGTGCATTGTATTTTCTATCTTTCCAATGTTCTATTGTTCTATCATTATCATTCTTTCATTCTTTCTAACATTCTGTCCTCTTGCCTATATTTGAGTGTTCTTTCTGTCATTCTGATGTTCTGTCTATCTACAAAAGTGAGTACACCCCTCACATTTTTGTAAATATTTTATTATATCTTTTCATGTGACATCACTGAAGAAATGACACTTTGCTACAATGTAAAGTAGTGAGTGTACAGTTTGTATAACAGTGTAAATTTGCTGTCCCCCCAAAATAACTCAACACACAGCCATTAATGTCTTAACCGCTGGCGATACAAGTGAGTACACCCCTAAGTGAAAATGTCCAAATTGGGTCCAAAGTGTCAATATTTTGTGTGGCCACCATTATTTTCCAGCACTGCCTTAACCCTCTTGGGCATGGAGTTCACCAGAGCTTCACATGCTGCCACTGGAGTCCTCTTCCATGACATCATGGAGCTGGTGGATGATAGAGACCTTGCGCTCCTCCACCTTCTGTTTGAGGATGCCCCAGAGATGCTCAATAGGGTTTAGGTCTGGAGACATACTTGGCCAGTCCATCACCTTTACTCTCAGCTTCTTTAGCAAGGTAGTGGTCATCTTGGAGGTGTGTTTGGGGTCATTATCATGTTGGAATACCAGTCTGCAGCCAGTACATGTTGGCATTCATGGTTCCCTCAATGGACTGTAGCTCCCCAGTGCCGGCAGGACTCATGCAGCCCCAGACCATGACTGTAGGCAAGACACACTACTCCTCACCTGGTTGCCGCCACAAATGCTTGACACCATCTGAACCAAATAAGTTTATCTTGGTCTCATCAGACCACAGGACATGGTTCCAGTAATCCATTTTCTTAGTCTGCTTGTCTTCAGCAAACTGTTTGCAGGCTTTCTTGTGCATCATCTATAGAAGAAGCTTCCTTCTGGGACGACAGCCATGCAGACCAATTTTGATGCAGTGTGCGGCATATGGCCTGAGCACTGACAGGCTGACCTTCTGTCTGTCTATCTCGTTCTATCGTTCTGTCATTCTGTCGCTCTATCTGTTTTTCTATCTGTCTTTCTATCTATCGTTCTATACCTCTATCATTCTATTTGTCTCGTTCTGTCATTCGATCTATCATTCTATCCTTATTTTTATCTGTCATTCTATCTATCGTTTTATACATCTATCGTTTTATCTATCATTTTGTCATTGTATTTTTCTATCAATCTGTTGTTCTATCTGTCGTTCTAATGTTATGTCTGTCTGTCGTTTGTTTGTTTGTTTGTTTGTTTGTTCGTTCGTTCTATCGGTCGTTCTTTCTATCAGTCTGTATATCTGTCATTCTATCCGTCATTCCATCTCTATCGTTCTATCTATCGTTTTGTCATTCTATCTCTCTATTATTCTATGGTTCTATCTATGGTTTTGTCATTCTATCGTTATGTCTGTCATTGTTTATCGTTCTATCATTCTATCTATCTATTGTTCTATCTATCTACCATTCCATCTATTATTCTGTCATTCAGTTGTTGTATCTATCGTTCTATCGTCCAAACTATCTGTAATTCTAGGAATGAACAGATGGAGCAAGAGACTTTGACAACATCAGCAGTGAAGATGTCAGGGTGTGGGTGAAGACTTCACTTGAAACAGTGTGAAGTTGGAGGAAGGGAGAGAAAGAGCAGAAAGGAGATAGGCACATCGGTCCGCCATGAGCTGCTTTTGTCTGCTGCTGATCTGCGTCAAAGAGGATTAGCTGTGTTATGACATTAAAGTTGAAACGACGTTATCGTCTGTAGCTGACAGGCAGGATTTGCTCTCTAATCGGACTACTAATGCACAGGGAGGTGAGACATCATTGGACTGTGATTGGAGGAGGATTTTTTTATTTATTTGTTCTATTTATAGTCGAAGACCTGCCTTTTTTATTTACTTAATCCACTCAACGGCCGCCGGCCTCAGAACGTAGACATTTCCATTGCACTGGTCTCAAAGACCTTTTGTGAAGAAACAACAATTACCACATTCCGGAAATGGAAAGGGTAATTGTCCTCCTCAGCTGTTTTATTCAACAGTGAAATTTGAATTTAAATACATGCACAGTACATTAAAAAACCCTAGCATTTTTGCATCAGCACACTTGAAGCATTTCCATTACTTAATCTCGCTCTGAAGTTCCTTTCACCTCAGGGTTTGCAACATTTAAACGAATGTCCTTTCTTCTCACCTTTCGAAATTCTCCGGCGTGCCACTGCCGCCTGGCCTACTGCTGATAAATAGTCTTATATTTTTATAACTAATGTTTTTATGGCGGTAGACCACACAGAGGGCAAAGCAGCACCTTTAAAATTTATCTAGTCTCAAATGGTGAAGGCTTCAGCGAATGTAAAACGCCGTACCTTACGGATATATCATTATACAGGCAAGGGGGCTCACTGTAAATCACACACACCATAACCTTGACGCCTTTGTACAGGCAATAAAGCTCTGGCTGTTTGTTTTGTAGATGGGTGGGGGTTTGGCGGTTAATTTTGGTGCTTCACATATCCCTGCAAGTGAATATAAGTGGCGGGGGGGTTTGATTTCCCCAGAATGTGAATAGATGTTTGTCATGGCTACAGTGGTGTGATAAAGATGCGCCACATGAATTTAAAAGGTGTTTTTGGGAAGCCAAAGGACAGTACGCTCTCAAGAAAAAGGTGCAAAAGCCGTCACTGGAGTGTGGAACCTTTTTAAAATGTGCACTTTTGTACTTTATTTATCTCTAAAAGGTGCATATTAATACCTCTAGGGTGCATATTAGCACCTAAATGGAACATATTATTATGGTACTGCCCCAATAACACAGTACACTGTGACACTAGGGCTGTCGCGATTTCTCGATTAAATTCAAGTACTCGATTTAAAAAAGTAATCCTCAATTGCATTTTGCCTGTGTTGAGTAACTTATACAGCGCATATTACTGTATAGGATGGTAAGTTGTGTTGTGTGATTTCATTTTAATACTCTCCTCCCATAAATTTTGCGTCTGAGAGGGAAACTCCTACAAATACATATTCAATAAAGTCAGGCACAAAAATGACTGTGACAGGCACAAATCCTGACAGTACTATTTTAATCCCAAACGAATGCTGTTATTAAATCTGGCCCCAAGTCATTTATAAAGGCTATTGTTCGCTTAGCTCTGTTTTTATTAGTGCCAAAAATGTATTATAATTAATGTATAATCGTCAGAATAATCAAAATATTGCTTGATTACCTAAATAATTGTTAGTATTAGCCCTACTAATGTTTATTTTTTTAACATGAGTCTCCATTGCACTTTGTTTTAGAGTTGTGCTTTGTGTTTGACTCATGTGTGATCCTGATTTCTGCAAATTCTGGGCGTATTAACCCTCTGGCCCTCTTCATTTGGGAGTCACACTTACCTTCTTTGCGGTCAAAAGTGGCAGAAGCCTTAAAATTTAACTTTTTTAAGTGGAATTAATATATACTTTTGTATTTAATTATTTATATATTATTTGTCGATAAATACAACAATTCATATAATTTTTTTTAAAAAATGATTTTACTGATTTTATTTTATAATTTTTTTTTTTTTTTTTTTGAACAGAAAATTATGCCATTGGTGGCATTAAAAAATTTAAAACTTGTGTAATGTCATGTAACCTCCTGTATAGCTCCCTATATACATACAATACATACATACTGTACATATATATGGATTCCCATTGCTTTATTTTAGACAGTGTCTTCATTTTATTAGGTTTTGCATTTAGAAATATATTTAGACATTCTGAAAGACTGCTTTTTTTTTTTTTTTTTTTAGATATTTTTGGTTAGATAAATAAAGTTTTGTATTATAATTACAATCAGAAACCAGGCCTGTTGCAGCCTTAGCAGTTAATCTCTCTCTGTCTGTCTGTGTGTGGGGGGTGCATGTGCATGTGAAAGCGAGTGAGAGAGAGAGACACTGTTGTTGTTGTTTTTTTTTTTGTTGTTTTTTTTTTTTCTTTTTCTTTTTCTTTTTGACCCTTTAAAATACCCAAATCATGTTCATTATTTTTGTGTGTGTGTGTGTGTGTGTGTGTGTGTGTGTGTGTTCACATTGCTAATGTAACAAAAGTCACCAAGTGTCATCTCATTCAGATGAAGCTATGATTTTTACATTTTTAAATATAAAAACCGAAGAGGGCCAGAAATGCACTTGTGAGTAAAATATGGTTGCAAAATAGTTGGACACCAGTTTCAAAGTGAAATATCTGTGCTAAAAGGTTAAAGCTCTACCAACGCGAGTCTCTTATAAGTAAAGTTAGTAAGTAGCTTTTTAATGCTACACATTGAGTCGTGTATACCACCTCTGAGACAAATAATATTCGAAATAGTTTCTCCGTACTTAATTCAGTTTCTTTTTTATAGACCCTCTATCTGACCCTTGAGTTTAAGAAAATGCACTGTATTTATTTGTCACATGAAGCTAACGATATCACCCACCAGGCTTAGTAACTGTGTGGTTTAATCTGGGAAATGGGGAGGTTATAAAAGTACATTTTCAAAGCGCCACGCTGGGGTACTGCAGTGCTATAAAGACGTTCCTCTGATTTAGACTTACCACAGATTTGGACCTCTGTGCCACATGTTAGCAACACGGTTTGTTGCTTTTAAAACACCTTAGTCCTGGTATTAGTATGCTGTTTGCGTCTGGCTAACTTTTGACTGGACTAAAGACCGTGATGCAAGCTTAAAAAGATATGCTTAAAGCTTTTAAAGAACAGAACAAAATTGATTTTTCTTGAGTCATTTAGCCAGGCTGCAACACTAATAGCTTTCCATTAAGTGACTATGCCCTCTGACTGCAGGCATTGAAGTGCCATTTGGCACACAATTAAATAAATGAAAGTTCGTGTCAACACAACATTTGATTTATAAACAAGCATTATTTATTCTGATCGTGAGACCATTTGGGCTTTGATTAATTTGAATACTCAGGTTGCTATTACTGAGCAAATAAGCTGTGTGGCTTCTATGTGTGGGTGATGTGTCAGTATGTAAGCTGTGTCAGTCCATTTAATCTAGCAAACATGCAGATTTTTTGTTTTGTGCAGTTTACTTTACATGTTCGAGTAAATGATATGTTTCTATATTAAAAAATTAAATAAATGATTACCCACATGTGCAGTGCGTTCTGGATCAGTGCTTTCACACCTTAACTTTTGCTTTGCCCTTTTGTAATAGCCTCCGGTGGTCCTTGTTATTCTTTTTAGAGTGTGAGGATTGTGTCCAGAGGGCTTTGTCAAGGCCATCACAGATCACTCACACACTCATCCACCCGCTCCAGGACCTATTAATCCACCACTGATCCTGGAAGACCTGGTGCTCCCATTTGATTTAAAACCCTAGCTTTTTAACCTGCGCCGGAGTATGTCACTACTTACACATTTCATTATTTCAGAGTGTCCATTAGTTAAAGCCCTCACTCATTAAACGCTCTTTTTTGGTTTTAATAAGCCAGTTTTAAATGGCTGCTTCACTCACCTGTAGCCTAATCGCTCTTTGAGTGATCTAGAATGATTAATCCACATGAAACTGGAGCGAGGACACTGTTTCATTACACGGCAATCTCGCAAATGGCATTATGTCAAGTGTGATATTTTTCTTTGAGTCTTGATTTTCTGAAGACAGCCACACAGGTTGTCCCAGGTGGTGCTTCTGCGAGAGGGAGATTATGTGATTCTGATGTAATAATACTCAAGTCTTAATAATGGAATACAGGTGTGCATGTGTGTGCGGTTTGGTGAGTGTTTATCAGTTGAGGCTTTTCAGCAGTGTTCCTTGTGAATGGTGGCTGGACTGATAACATTGTTACTTTTTTTAGTTTGCACAGAGAGAAAAAACATAGCAATTCCACTCAAAAGCAGACATGCATGTAAATGCAAAAAAAGAAAAAGTTGAAGCAAAAATGGCAAGAAAAGAGCATTATACACTTGCTCTTGACAAAAAATGCTGTTCCAGAAGCTAGGAAACAAAATTATGCTGTCTTCAAGGATGCCTTGTTTTGACCAAATGTACTGGCATTGTCACATGTATGTATTGCGACAAGCTGATTAGAAAATTCGTCCAAGATGATTATAAGCACTGTATTCAAGACCAAAAAGTATAAATATGAAATAGTTCCACCAAAATTGTAAGTTTTATTTATTTTCAAATTTTGTGCTTATTTGAGTATGCTCTATCTTATATGGTTCTAAAGTGAAGCAGATAAGATTAGAATTACCCTGCTCGAACTATATAAAAACTAAAATACACAAAGGTATAACTAAGTACTTCCACCAAAAGTTTCACTTTTACATTTTCACATTTTATTTTATTTTACTTTATTTTACTTTATTTTATTTTGTCTACTTGCTAGTGCCCCATATGGTTCTAAAGTAAAGCAAATTACAGAATTACCCTGCTCATATATGAAAAATACAAATATATATCCTGGCACACAGCTGCAATGTTGATCTATTTAAAAAGCTAAGACCAAAAGATATTACTAAGAAATAATTCCACTAAATATTTTATTTTATTTTATTTTATTTGTGTGCTCTGTCTTACTTGCATGAGCACCATATGGTTCTAAATTAAGACAAATTACAGAATTACCCTGCTCAAACTAATATATAATATATCTCTAAAATATATCACCTGGTACACAGTTATCTGTTTCTCACAGTTTGTCTGTTCTAAAATGTGTGGTGAATTAACAGAAAAAATAAAAAGTTAATTTTAGCTATTATTAATACATTTTAGCTTTAAATTGAACCTGGTTTGAATTTGAATTATGTTGAATTACGTTTAAATTTGCAAAAATCCTGTCAAAGCTGTTAATAAATTAATACATTTTAGCTGTAAAATGAACTTGGTTTGTATTGCAATTGTAATGTGACATTAATGAGCTTAACCTCAGCTGTCATTTGTATCTCATCAACCTTGGATCTACCTGTGCACACTATAATCAATCTATGCAAAACCATCTCAAAATCATTAAGCAGAGCTCCAGCTGATTTTCCCTTCATTGCTTCTTTTTTTTTTTTTTATATAGGAGCAGCTGATTGCATTGAGGCGTGTGAATAAGAGGGCGAAGAACTCTGTACTTTTACTGAAAACCCTTTGACAGGTAAATTTAAAAACTCTGTTGTTTACATTTTCTTCCGTAATAAGCTGTTTAATTCAAGTTGTAGCCCATCCTGGAGTCCCTGCAGATGTGACATTGCAGTTTCCTTCCTCAATTCTTTGGCTCTCATCCCACCGCTTTTCTGGAGTCTTATCTTCCCCTCCCTGTGCATGTGGGGGTGAAGTCAGGTTAACACACGAGGTGATCTGGAGATGGATGAATCTGCCGCCGTTTGTTGGCTTTCATTTTTGCCACTGCGGTGGAACGATCTGATCTTTCATCACTCTTTCTTTCTCTCCGTGTCCCTCTCCTCCACCGCTATTTCCAGCTCTCCGTCAACACAACGCAGATGCTCGCGCTCGGCAGTGCATCAGCCCTATCTGTCTGTGTGTGTATGTATGTGTGTTTGTTTTTACCAAAAAGCCTGTTTGTTGGTTTGTTGATGTATGTGCTTTTTGTGTTTGTCTTGCAAGGCCACTGACAGAACAGATTAAAAGCGTGTTGCTCCTCAGGGAAAGAACAAAAAAATGAACAGAATAACCGTCTGTCTGTCAAAAGGATTGACTTCCTTGTCATACAGGTATTCTCTCCAGCAGTTCCTGTTCTCTTTCGGTGCATGAATCATAACAGTGTTATTTTAGGTGATTCGTACCTGGGAGGTGCCATGCCCTCAGTATAAAAGGTGATGTGGTTTTTATAAAATCATGAACACATGCAATGAAAACATTTTCTGTTTGGGGTCTGAGAAACAAAAAAAAATATTAAGTAAAAACACTAACAAGCAAAAAACATTATTTGATGACTTCCTAATTGGATGTCATTTGTGAACAAAATTCAAACACCAAATTAAATTGGCTTTGGCTAGGTCAGACGAAATGATAGATAGAAAATTAATTTTTTAGATTTTAGAATGTCTACTTTTTAATATATTACATTTGTAATAATGAATACATTTATATACAGTTGAAGTCAAACATTTACATACACCTTGAAGAATCTGCAAAAACTTATTATTTTACCAAAATAAGAGGGATTATACAAAATGCATGTTATTTTTTCTTTTTCTAGTACTGATCTGAGTAAGATATTTCACATGAAAGACATTTACATATAGTCCACAAGAGAAAATAATAGTTGAATTATAAAAATGACCCTGTTTAAAAGTTTACATACACTTGATTCTTAATAGTGTGTTGTTGAATTTTGTTTTTTTTAAGTGATAGTTGTTCATGAGTACCTTGTTTGTCCTGAGGTTGGTTTTTCAGCATTTTTGTGTATTTAAACCCTTGTGAAAACGTTTTGAATTTTAAGAACGGGGTGAATTTAACTTATTTTGTCTTCTGGGGAGCATGTAAGTATCTTCTGTAGCTTCTGAAGGGCAGTACTAAAAAAAAAAAAAAAAAGGTATTTAGGCAAAATAAGAAAAATGTACACACATCCTCATTCTGTTCAAAAGTTTACACCCCTGGCTCTTAATGCATCTTGTTTTTTTTTCTTCTGAAGCATCAGTTAGTGTTTGAACCTTCTGTAATAGTTGCATATGAGCCCCTTAGTTGTCCTCAATGTGAAAAGATAGATCTCTAAATGATACAGTCATTGTTGGAATGGGTTCAAATACACAAAAATGCTGAAAAACCAAAGAATCTATTGAACCTAAAAGACTTTTAGGAAGAACAGCAGGCAGTTTAACTTCTCAGGGCAAACAAGAGACTCATGAACAACTATCATTAAATTAAACAACAACAATTTTTTTTTTTGGTATCAACACAATTAAGAAACAAGTATTAAGTATATTTACATGAAAATTAATACAACGCCACCTTTAAAGGGGCATTATTTCTGTTGCATCAGGCCTCAATGGAGCAAAACATTGCATATGATTTGCATGTTAATGATGTGTTTGTACACTGGACGGTGGTTCCTTAGAGATGATTAAATAACTGAAAACCTCAGTCTATTACATATGGAGGGCTTGTTGAATACAAGACACAAACTCTGTGTATTTTTCCACTTCTTTAGCTTTACATTTTTATTTAAAGCTTGGCATTCATCATACCGTTTTATGTTTTAATTTGATGTGTGAACAGTTTTGAGTAGCAGATATAACCTCATAGAATGATGGAGTTGCTTGACTGATATGTAAAGGCACAGTTTGATTCGATAATATTATGGCTGTATTTTGCTATAATAGCATATCAGACCTGTCAGGTATTAAACCTCTCTTTAGGTATAAACAGGATGCATTACAGTTTAGTTTACTTGAGGTAATGGAAAACACAAAGATGAAGGAGAAACATCAAACAGGTAAGAAATGAAATCAAAAGATGTTCACCTCACTAAAAAAGGGCTTTTGGTATTGAAGTAGTGCACATTAAGGGAAGCGTGTAAAGGCTTGATGTGGGGCAAAAAGCCTGATGGAATGAACCTTATGTCCAATCACTTCAGACTGTCATTTCATATCTCCAGAGACGAGTCAGAGCCCCTTTGCCTCGAGAATCAGTTTTAAATCAGTCATTACTGTTTTACCTCAAGTGAACCTAAGGCGGACACGCGCTCCTTCCCTCAGTATTTTGTAAGGATAATGCTATAAGGAATTAAATTAAAATCAAATGGGATTTCAAGAGGCTGAATGCTTGTGGAAATGATTTATGCCCCTTTGTACTGTCACTTGAAAAGGATGCCCGCATCTTTGAGATCTTCATGCCTCAGTCTTCTGCTTTGAGGTTGCAAGTATGCTTTCTTTCCATTAGTGTTTTTTTGTTCGTCTAGAAAAGGTCAGAATCATTTTTCCACTGTGCGTAAGGTGTGGAGACATTGCAAAATGAGCGGTTTACAAAGCATTATGCCCACCTCCCTGTTTTTGTTCTCCTGTTAGACGACAGGTCTGCGGGGTCATCTGAGACCACTGTGCTTGCTTTCACATCACGTTGTAGCCTATTGTTAAGAAAGAGCTCTTCTGTGGCACCTGTGTCAATTAAAGAAATCAACGTTTTTTATGAGTGAAGCTAAACGTCATTGGACTCTTTTCACAGGCTGTGATGACGCAGGTCAGCTGTCATCAGCATTGTAAAATGTTTCATTTTTATTTTTAAAAATGTATATTTATAACCACAAAAAAAGTTAACCCAGCTGTGGTAGTCGCAGTAAGTTTGACATCGTTCTGTCTTCTGACTGAAATGTACCCAACTCTGACTTCTCTGAAAAGGGTCTGTTATTTTATATGGGCTTTAAACCCATTTTTAAAAACACAACTGTAGAAACTTTGCGATAGTGTTGTGAGAAACAATGATATTTAAGTTATTTTCTGAAAATCTTCCCTTTGCCATATCAAATCGCTTTTATGTTACTGCTTCATTCAGATTTGGCATGATTCGAATTTTGAATGACATCAGATGTTGTTGGCTTTCTTGTGCCTTGAGAGTGCTATCTTGACGCGATAGGTTCGACAGTGCTATTAGATTACTTTCAATTACAGACATGGGTAGTATGAATGGTGCAGGAGCTTTAGCGGTTTTCTGAAAAAGCAATGTGTCATTGCTTTTCTCTCAGAAGATTTGTCTGTATGTGCATCATTTGCATGAAAATATCTGATTGGATGAGACGCAGTCAAATGTGTGTGCTTTTAGAGGTTCAAGAAGTTGGGGTAGCTCAAACATTCTGGTTTGCTAATTGATGTCTTTTGAGTGTGAACTCGTCTTTTAGATTTGCACATGAAGCGCTTTGATGTATTGGGCAGTGCAGCAATTCATCAAAAATCAATTGAAGCTCCGTCTAAATGTTTGTAACTTGCTGGATTTGGTTCATGGGATCAGTAGTTGATGATCCCTGATTTGGGCATTTATTAGTCTAGATGTGTCATTCATTAGCTTGATCTGTCTTGTTAGATTTCTTATGTCAGTTTTGATCTCAGGATGAGGACTAGTTTCGCCAAGAAAACAGACAATTTTAATACCAAAAGTCATTAATGTTCTGCAAATTTACAATTTTCAACTGTGTTTTGTGTATTAATAATATTAATAATAATAATTGATGTTAGATTTTTCTAAATATGTTTTAATTTTATTTAAATTAAAAAATATTTTATATATATATATATATATATATATATATATATATATATATATATATATATATATATATATATATATATATATATAATATTTTTTTTTACTATTTAAAATAACTGTCCTATTTGAATATATTTTAAAATGTAATTTATTCCTGTGAGCAAAGCTAAATTTTCAGCCTCATTACCATTCTAATATGCTGAATTGCTGTTCAAGATTTTTTTTTTATTATTACTCTTATCAATATTACAATGGTTGAGTACATTTATTTTTTCAGGATTCTTTGAGATCCAAGATGCTTTTGTAACATACACGATACCATTCAAAAGCTTGGAGTCAGTATAATTTTAGAAATTATTAAATTAAATTAAAGAAATTCTAGAAATTATTACTTTTATTTAGCAAGGATGCTTTAAATTGAGCAAAAGTGATGATAAAGACATTTATAATGTTACAAAAGATTTCTATTTCAGATAAATACTGTTCTTCTGTACTTTCTATTTCTCAAGAAACTGATGAAATGATTCTACTCGGCTGTTTTCAACATAATGTTTTTTTGAGTAGCAAATCAGAATATTAGAAGGATTTGTGAATGATCATGTGACTGGAGTAATGATGCTAAAAATTCATGCTAAAGATTTCAAAAAGCTTTGAAATCACAGGAATAAATTACATTTTAAATTAAATTTTAAATAAAAATTACATTTTTATTCAAATAGAAAACAGTCATTTTAAATAGTAAAAATATTTCACTGATTTTTGCTGTACTTTGGATCTACTTAATGCAGGCTTGGTGGGCAGAAGAGACTTCTAAAAAAGAAAAAATCTTGAATTAAGGTGTATGTATAGGCTACTACAGGTCAAAAGTTTTGGGTTAGTAAGATGTTTGTAAGTTGTAAGTATCACCATAGTATTTCTGAAATAATTCTGATTTGGTACTAAGAAACAGTTCATAAGTTCTGATTAGCATTTTTGCAGAAACTCTGATCATTTTTTTTTCCCAGGATTCTTTGGTAATTATATTATATCATTTTTTTTTAAATAGTCTTTACTGTCACTTGTAATCAATGTCATTTTTATTTACTGAATGACCATTATTATAATTAGAATTTATAACACTGACCTTGCGAGAAGGTCAGATGTTCTTTCAGTTCAAAAATGATAAAACCTAAAACTTTGTCCATAAATTAAATGGGATTTTAAATTTCCTGAATTTCAATGTGGTCGCAGTTTATGGACTCTGACTACTGTATCTCACACACAAAGCCTCAGTTTGCTTTTACACATACTTAATATTTTGTAGAAGATCTCCAGGTTAATAGTTTATTTGTTTGATTAATTCACCTGTTATTGAATGTGACATAGTTTTGCTTTAATCATTGAAATGAATTGATTGAGAGGTCTGGTAATTAAACCTTTTATTAAGGCACATGAGATTGAAAAGCCCAGTTCAGGCCTGCTCAGAAATGACGTCAACAATGTCAAGTGATCAAAACCCCCTAGTGCACTTATGAAAAGCGGTATATCAACTACATTCTGAGTGGTCAGCTATGACTCTTTTATACCTCCCATTATAGGTTTTCAATTCCCTGCCACCACCTCCTTACCGAGCTTAATTTGCTCTTAATAGATTTAATTAGCTTTGGAACATGGCCGGGCCAGACCCAGCAGGATAATTATGACGTGGATGGTTGGCCGTACAATAAAGCGGATGTGCAGGATTGGGTCTCACTGGCCCAGTGGTGGAGGAGATGGAAGAATGAAAGCACTATATTGTCAGAATTGACTTACGGCTATACTGATGTTGTTTTTCTCTCTCTATCCTCCCCTCTCTCAGTGATCTCCTTGATTCCATCTCGTTGGCAACATAGAGAGCCATTGGCCATGTCCAGAGTCATCACCGTCTAAACGTCCTGATAGATTTAAAGTGATGCACCATCCATCAGAAAATGTACTGAATTGCTCCTGCCAAGACAGACTTGACAAAGGCGATAGACAGACTCTATAAGGGTTGTGTTCAATTTGATTTTTCCGTTAAAAATAAATAATAAAAATACAGTTGATATCAAATTCTGATGTCATAAATGTTAATTATTTTATCAAATCATCATGCAAAATGCATGTTTTTTAGTAAGTACTGACCTGAATAAGATGTTTATAAAAGGAGACATTTACATACTAGGGGTGTAAGAAAATATCGATACATGTGTGTATTGCGATATTTTTGCCACTTTTTGCCATTTTTTCAACTTCTATGTGCATATAGGTTTTAGATAGTATATGTTTTAGATTTTGTTTTTCCATTATCAAACTGTTTTTAAAACTATTTTTAGTTAATTTAACCAAAAATGAATATGTCTAAATAGGCTATCTACTGGCAAATAGTGAAGAAAGAACTAAGTGAAGACACTCAAGCTGATTTATCAATCTAGTACTCGAGGAGTCAGATTCTCATCCATTGCTTTCACCAACCATAGGATTGTAAATTATCAACATATTTTTCCATGCTCTTGTCGCAAGAGACATTCATAATGTTCAACTTTTGTGTGCGTGATTGTCATTCAGGGCAGGCGCCTAGCACAAACCTGAAAACCATGTAACATTTCAGGCATTGGTGAGAACATACAGAGTGAGTGATTGATGACTTCCACGCTCTGTAAAATGATACGCCCCCCCCACCGCACCATTATACCTGTGATATTGCATTGCAAATTGTCTCTGCATTGGTAATGGGGTGAATATATCCATAAATCCAAGATTCTTCTCACCTCGTAGCATGTTTCTCTTAGCCATGTGGTGAATGTGGGGATCAGTCTTTAACATGTTGTCATTAACTTTCCAGAACATTTTTTTTTAATGTAGCACAGATTAAAACGCAAATTAAATTTAGTGTTGAGCTCTGTTTCCAGTCATGAATGTGTGCCTACGCAATCATTGTCATCAAGGAGAGATTTAGTCATATGCCCACCGTCTGTTCGCTATCTGAGGGACAGGTGTTTTTGTTCAGCATAGATGATTTTGAGCATTTCAATGATTGTTTATACCTTTAACTCTTGCTTTTTTCCCTTCTCAGTTTGCACCTTTACTACTTGAATCTATAGTTCTTTTGCCAAGTTAGATTTTACCCCAAATTAAAATAAAATAGTTTAAAAAGCATGTTTTAGGGCAATTAAGATTTATTCTTTATTTTAACATTTTTACGAATATGCTATACTATATGTATATTAAGTTGAAAAGTGTTTATACATTATGGTAATTTTTCTCTATTAAAAAAAAAAAAGTTACAACAATGATAATCTAATGAGAATCACCGCTGAAAATAATTAGAATTTAAAAAAAATGGACGAACTTTGTGCAATACAGAGTCATTTTAGCATCACTGAGATTACTATTATAGTTTTTAATAATTTTTTAATTTGTTTGTTTTTTGTTTTAAATTATTCATTTTAATTATAACGTTTTAGTAGTGTTTGATTGCCATTCAGAAGTCTGGGATCAGTAAGATTTTTAATGCTTTTTATTTTTTTTAATGAATCTTCTTATACTTACCAAGGCTGTATTTATTTGATTAAAAAGTACAGAAAAAAAATATATTTCTAATATTGGTTTCCTATTTGAATATACTTTCAAATATAATTTATTTTTGTGATGCAACACTGAATTTTCATCAGCTATTACTCCAGTCTTCAGTAACACAACGTTTCTGTTTTGAATAAACACTGTACTTTTTGACTTTATATATATCAAAAAATCCTGAAAAAGGTATCACAGGTTAAAAAAAAAATCACAAAAAGATAGTAAGCAGCACAATTGTTTCCAAAACTGATTATAAATCAGCATATTAGAATGATTTCTGAAGGATTGTGTGACACTGAATACTAGAGTAATGATGCTAAAAATGCACATCACGGGAATAAATTATACTTGAAAGTATATTAAAATAGAAAACTTTTATTTTAAGTTGGAATGTTTTCACAAAACTACTTTTTTTTTTGAGCAAATTCATACAGCCTTGATGAGCATTGAAAGAAACTTATATATAGATAGATAGATAGATAGATAGATAGATAGATAGATAGATAGATAGATAGATAGATTTTTTTTTTTACATTTATTTGTCTAGAAAAAATGCAAATGAGAAATATTGCCTTGCTAACTACTGAAATACATGTAAAATAGTTTATTTTAATTCATTTAAAGGTTATTTCATTTCATTTTAGTTCTATGCAGCTATTATAACAATAGTGCAATAGTGCAAGTCTTAATTGGTCTTAAAAAACATGCTTTGTTTTCTCTTTGTAAAATATTTTTTTGCTCCTTTAAATTGCGTATTAAAATGTTTTTGTGAGATTGACCTGTGTTGCATCTGATCTGCTAGTCATGTTAAGTTGTAGAGGAAATCTGTGGAGTGTGTTGGGAAATACTTCAAATACTCTTGAGTTATGATTGGAATACTAATGGTGGCTGAAGATGCAACTGACTTTGCAATCCTCGCCCTCGGGGCCAGTGCTGTGAGACCAGAGTGAGAGTACATGGCTGCATTAGAGTGCCGCTACCTCCTGTAACCTTGAAGCTTGTTGGCAACTCCGTGCACAGCTTTGCTGCTGTGGATTTAGACATAACTATAAATATAAGGCTGATGGCCACCCCAGAGAAAAGTGAAACGGTGTGGTCGATGAACTTGAGTACTGCATCTTGATGCACAGACACTCTGCTCATGGATGCACAGTATGCACACGATGTTTTCCCCCTCTCAAATGCAATAAATAGCTTTAAGGGCTTTATTCCCCTGTACACATCTGTGTTATGTGCACAATCAATCGATAAGACAATGTGAAAGACAGACAAGGTTTTGTCTGAAAGAAAATAGCAAAAGTGCTTCTGGCAGATTATTTAGTGGTGCTCAAACCATGAAGAATGCTCATGTGCTAACACAAGGACATGAAGAAGAAACATAAAGGAGGATTATAGGATAGAAGAGACATGAAATTGTATGTTGTTGGCCTTTTATTGGCAGATTAGCTGTGTTCCAAAACCTACAGTATACAGCTGTTTTCCAAAGGAGCATCCTAACTTTTATGACACCCTAATAACTTAGTACTTCTCTACAAACGCACTACAAAACAACTTTCAATGTATTTTTTTTTCTTTTTTTAAGCAGTGTATGTGACCAACTCATTATCCTTTGGGTTGGTAGATTGATTAGAGGTTGAAGAGGTTTAATGTCTAGTCACTTGCACACAAGCACTGCCAAATAACATGACAGAGCACGTTCGTTACCCACCGGGTGCATGGACTGTTCCCCTGGAGTGGCCTGGATTCAGGCGTTCTGCTCAAGGGTAGTCTCAGCCGCAGGGCGCCATGCCTGCAGGACATCATGGACCCGCTTAAAGTGTCAAGTAATGTCCAAAATTATAAGCTTCAGTGAAATTGTATGATTTCTACTGCATACGTAATTCATGAGTCAAGGGCGCACAGGTTTGTTTTATCAGTTTGACTTTGACAAGTCTTGTTTACAGGGTATAAGGCTGCTGCAATAATCACCTCACCTCTGTTTATTCTTTTTTTCAGAGGTATGAATGCAAAATAATCAGTACTCATGATTTTTTTTCTTTTTCCTTTTTTTGGGGGGGGAGTTAAAAAGATTTCTGAAGGATCATGTTTGACCCTGAAGAATGTCTACTGAATATTCAGCTTTGCTATCACAGGAATAAATTAAATGTAAAACAGGGGTGGGCAAACTTTTTGACTCAAGGGCCACATCAAGTTTTTCACATTAAGTGAGGGGTCGCGTAATGTTTGACAAGCTAAGCTTTGATTATTATTTTTAAATTTTTTTATTCTAAATTAACACTCACTTACTACTGTACTGTCTGTATGTAGACTTGTACATACATAGCAGTTCTATTGTACCACCTTTTTTATTTTTTTAATGAGCACTTTGTGACACACAGATAAGTTGCATTGTTGTCGATTTGAAGTATGAGACACATTTTATCATTTCTTTCTGAAATAATGTAAAATAAATGAAACGTTTACAAACATTAGAAAAATGTATTTAGATTCCCCTTATTCTACAAAACATCCCATACATTTAGCAGTGTTCAGAACAGAAAAAGAAGTATAAGAAAAAAACAAACACAAATTGTAGTGGCATTCACTGTAAACATTTATTATAAATGCCCAGCCTAAATATTTCAATCCAAACTGAAACTAGTGGCAGGAAAATCCACAATAACTCATTCATCACCAATCCTAATTTGCGCTTGACCCTGATCACTTTATAAATTACCTTGGAAATCGCAGCACGTTTCAGATTCTAAAAACGCGATTTATAATGCAGAAAATACAGTGCTGTATTAATTTTCATAAAAATGTGAAGAAGAAAGCGTATCTTTTTTTCTCCACGAAAATAGCAGGAGGATAACACTGCCATTTTAAGCATTTTTAAAACATACCAATCCAAGGCATTTTTCAAAACAAATGAACACTTTCACATTTTTAAAACAAGTAACTTATTTACAATTTGTTCCCGTTTTGTAGGGTGTATATTTTGACCTTTTATATTGTATTTGCTGTGTGGCTTGGAAGCGGTGTCCATCAAATATAGACTAGGCGCCTATCTTTAGCGAAGTGGCGTGGAGACCCGTTTCTGTAATGTGCGTGTCTGTGTAAATCAGGGGTTATATACCGCACTACAAGCTACAGCGATATCTATTGGATTCTGCTGATATTGCATGAAATTATCCATTTTGGATCAACTTCCTCATGGGCTGGATGAAAACGACCGTACTTCTACCACCTTTGCAGATTTGTATCATTTTTAAAAATCCCTCACGGGCCACCAATTGCCTGCTATTTATGAAAGTTAAAGGATTAGTTCACTTCTAAAATAAAAAATATTCCTGATAAATTTACTCACCCCCATGTCATCAAAAATGCTAATATCTTTCTTTTTTCAGTTTAAAAGGAAGGAAGGTTTTTGAGGAAAACATTCCAGGTTTTTTCTCCATATAGTGGATTTCAATGGTGGCCAGTGTCCAAAATGCAGTTTCAATGCAGCTTCAAAGGGCTCTACATGTTCCCAGCTGAGGAATAAGGGTCTTATCTAGTGAAACTATTTGTAATTTTCTAAAAAAAAAAAAAAAAAACAAACAAAAAAAATTTTTATATATATAATATATATATATATATTATTATATATATATATACATATACTTTTCCATTACATTACATAGTCACATTGAAAAAGTCACGCACAATTAGTTCTACATCTGTGTACTTCGGTTCAAAAAGGTTCTCAACTTGCATGTTTACTTTGTAAACACTGGGTCTGTACTTCTGCTTACCCCTATGTCACCCAAGATGTTCATGTCTGTCTTCTGTCGAAAAGAAATTAAGGTTTTTCCAGGATTTTTTTTTTTATATAGTGGAGTCAAAGGTGGCCAATGGGTTGAAGGTCCAAATTCCAGGTTCAATCCAGCTTCAAAAGGCTCTACATGATCCCATCTCAGGAATAAGAGTCTTGTCTAGCGAAACGATCTGTCATTTTCTAAAAAAGACGTAGAACCGTGCATGACCTTTACAGTGTAATATTTTTTTTTTTTTTTAGAAAATGGCAGATTGTTACACTAGAGAATACCCTTATTCCTCAGCTGGACAGCCGTTTGAAGCTGGATTGAACCTGGAATTTGGACCTTCAACCCGTTGGCCACCTTTGAAGTCCACTATATAAAAAAAAAATCCTGGAAAAAACTTAATTTCTTTTCAACTGAAGAAAGAAAGACATGAACATCTTTGGTGACATAGGCACAAGTAAATTATCAGAAAATTTTTATTCTTAAAGTGAACTGGTCCTTTAATTTTTGGACTTTTATTTTCATAAGCATGAGACTTGACCATTAGAAAGTGGTTTTGTTGTGCAAAGTTTATTTCTGTAAGACTAGCACACAAGTACAGTAGTAATACTGTAGCTCAAGGATACAGGATATGACCCTAGAGCTAGCAGCCCTAATCTTCACCCCTAGTCTGTACCACCTCCACATAATGGAGACTTATCCGCTGTATCGCACATTTAATGAATATTAAGTACCAAACGCTTCGAATCAGCAATCCATATCGGCACATGAATCTGCAGTTACAATCCATCCCATCATTAAACACTCCATCAACCACTCTGTCTCCCTTTAATGATCCTCGTCTCCTTTCTTTCACACTCTTCCACCTCCATCTGGTCAAGGGCTTTCTTCAGTCAACCTTTCTCAACCTCTTTCATGCATGTGGGGCTCCTTTGCTATTTCAAACTTTCAAGAGTTTTCCCCTTGAGTAATGAGTGTCCTTGCTGCTTTCTGTGACACATTTGTGTACGTATGTGTGAAAGGGACAGAAGACGAAAACAAACTTGAGGAAATTGATGAAGTAGGCGTTCAGTCGGTCTTCTCTGAGGTGACTGATTTTAATGATTTGACGAGATGGCAAAGCCTGTCCGTGTGCATGTATTACAAACTCTATCATAGATCATTGAGTAGAGGAGAAACAGACAGAAAGAGAATAAGGGAGGGGGAAATGCATAGCAGCTGTTCATTAAAATGCAGTTGGGGCTGCGTTTGGACCCCAGGCGGAGTGCCAGATTTGCACATCTGAAGCCTCTGGCCCAGATTAAACTCACCACTTTACGTTTCTGATTTGCGTTTTGACAACGGCTCCAATTACCAACATTTTCAGGGAGGGTTAAATACATCTGCCTGTGTGAAAGCTCACACCCTCTGTGCCCCATCCGTGCACTTGGGTTTGTGATGGAACGCAGTCGCTGAAGAGCAGATTACAGCACAGCAGTCATGTGCTGTACACTTCCTCGCTTCTCTGTCCCAGCTCAGACTCCTCATGAGCTCAGTTAAAGTGCTGCTCTGCTCAACTGGAGTGCATTTATTAATTAATAGGGCTTAATAACGCATGCAGCTCATCACACGGTTTATGCTACAGACGTGAAAGCTACATTATTGTGTGATTGGACTAATGATTTTGCCTAATAAACAACAAACAACTTCATAAAACCCAGTAAGCAAGTAACCAACGAATGGAACATTATAGCAATTGCAGGCTGGAGAATTGGGAAGATATTTTTTACGGTCATTATTTTTGCTTTTTATGGTCATCAAGGCTGAATTTATTTGTTTAAAAATGCAGAACAAAAACAGCAATATTGTGAAATATTTTTGCAATTTAAAATAACTGTTTTATACTTCAATACATTTTAAAATATTATTTATGTGATGCAATGCTGAATTTTCAGCAGCCGTTACTTAGCCATTACTTAGCTCAGCAGCCATTTTTTTAAATGCATTGCAAATTTGTTTTTCTTACTTAGATTTTTTCTTTTGTTTCCAGCCCAGATATATAAAGTTTCTTAAGTCTAGAAAATCTAGTCAAAATGTGAGTTTTTGCTTACCCCATTGGCAAATTATTTAGCTTGTTCTAAGCAAAAACTCACTTAATTTTTACATGTTTTTTTTCTGAAAACAAGACAATAATTTTATAAATTTAAAATTCTTCTTGATTTAAGCGTTTTTAGATATCTTGGCTGGAAACGAGACAAAAAATCTAAGTATGAAAATAATTTTTTGCAGTGTAGGTGTGCTGCTTAAGTTTTTGTGGAAACCGTGAAATTATATTTTATTTCTTTATTCATTTTTTTTGATTAATAGAAAGTTTAAAGAACAGCATTTATTTAAAATAGAAATCTTTTCTAACATAAAAGTATTATTATATAAATAAAAGTATTTAATTTTTTATTTTATTTATTTTAATTAAAAGTCTTACTGACTCTTTTTTTTAATTTGTAAATGTTAAAAACCACTATATTAGCGGTGTTGTGGCAAAAATCTGAATTAAAGGGATAGTTCACCCAAAAATGAAAATTACTCGCCCTCTAGCCATCCTACACTGCAAAAAAGGCTCATCTTACTTAGTATTTTTGTTTTGTTTCTAGTCAAAATATCTAACAGTTCTTAAATTAAGATGCATTTACTACATAAGCAAAATCACATAAGATATTTAGTCTAATTTTAAGCAAAATGTACTTAATTTAGTTAATTTAGTTAATTTAACTTAAGTTAGTTAAGTAAAATTATTTGCCAATGGGGTAAGTAAACTTTTTATTTTACTTATCCCACTGGCAGATAGTTTTACTTATTTTAAGCAAAGGAAACAAGACTAAATATGTCATATTGCTTATCTAGTAAATGCATCTTTATTTAAGAATTTGATATTTTGACTAGAAACAAGACAAAAAAAAACTAACTAAGATAATCATTTGTTTGCCATGTAGGTGTATATATATGACTTTTACTTCTTTTAGACGAGTACAATCAGAGTTATGTTTAAAAATGGCCTGGTTCTTCCAAGCTTTATAATGGCAGTTGAATGGCTTTTGAGATTTCATCCATTTTATTTTATTTATTTATTTATTTATCTTCATCCATTTCTCTAGCTTCCGCTAACTGTTGTGTTCATTCGTGAGAAAGTGGTGTTTAAGCGGACGCTGTAGTCACAAATTTGAGGTACAAAACAAGGATTTGGGAAGAAAAATATTGGAGGATTTTGATATAAGCCAAGAGGAGACTGGTTTTCCTTTGCTGTAAACAAAACTTAGTTCTCATCCACTGTAATGCCACTCCCTTGTGTACAGTTTAAAGTTTTAAATATGCATAATTTTCCTACACAAATGCATCGATTTGCTTCAGAAGGTCTTTATTAGCACCCTGTAACCGTGTAGAAAACTATTTTATGATGGATGGATGCACTTTATTGGGCTGCAACACCCATTTACTGCCATTATAAAGCTTGGAAGAGCCAGGACATTTTTAATACAACTCAGATTGCATTCCTCTGAAAGAAAAAAAGTCATATACACCTAGGATAGCTTGAGAGTGAGTAAACCATGGCATACTTTTCATTTTTGGGTGAACTACCTTTTTAAAGAGTTGGCTCCGTTTTAATTCATGAGTGATTTCAAATTGAATTGGCAACGGCGCACTGAAGTTGTATATGTATTTTGTACTAAACAAAGCGTCACGGTTCTGACTCTCTTAGTCCCCTTTTGCACTTTTTCCCTTGCAATTTGTATGCCTTCCTTGTCTCTTTGCTTTGCTGTCTGTAGACGTCTTGCAGTCTTCAAGTATTGAGCACAAAAAATGCTAGGATGTATTTGAATATAAAGTGGAAAAGACATTGAAGACTGCCATAATCTCTCAGCCACTCTGTGTGTGTCACCACGGGGGCCTCATGAATACTGTAGATGTCAGACGGAGAAATGACAGCTTGGTTTTCTCAGTGACTTGAAACTATTCGGATGCTCTTCCTCTGGACAGCATCACACCCACTTGCCCTTCTGCTCAGTATGACTGAAATCAAGACTGAGGAAACTTCTCCTTGAGAAACAGATCCATTATTCTGTAAGTGGTGCCATGCAGAGAGTATCTTTTGAACTTGTTTTTTGCTGTGTGTATTGGGCTTTCTTCAACTGTTGGCTTTGTAGACCTCTAGAAAATAAACTCCCTTTAAATTGTCAAGGCTGTTTTCACAGCTAGTGGTTTAAGTATCATAGCTTTAAAAAAAATAACATAAAATCTTATATACAGCTGAAGTCAAAAGTTTACATACAGAATCTGCAAAATGTTAATTATTTTAAAATATAAGAGGGATCATACAAAATGCATGTTATTTTTTTTATTTAGTACTGACTTGAATGAGATATTTCACATAAAAGACGTTAACATATAGTCCACAAGAGAAAATATTGTGCTGTTTAAAAGTTTGCATGAACTTAACGTAACACTGTCTTTGGGAAGTTTCTTCTATAGCTTCTGAAGGGCAGTTATAATTTTTCAGGCAATTTAGCTGTTAGGGACAACAAGGGACTCATGAACAACTGTCACTAAACAAAAAAAAAAACTAATTCAGGCAACAACAGTGTTAAGAATCAAGCATATGTAAACTTTTGAACAGGGTCATTTTTATAAATTCAGCTATTATTTTCTTTTGTGGACTATGTCTTTTATGTGAATATCTTATTACTCAGGTCAGTACTAAATAAAAAAAAATAACATGCATTTTGTATGAATATTTTGCAGATTCTGCAAGGAGTACATTAAGTTTTGAATTCAACTATATTTACCCTTTTATTTTAACTATGGATTTTCGTAGTTTAAGATATAAGGTCTACGTAATTTACATAAAGTATTTGAAAACTTGGAGCCAAAATCCAAGACCAATTTAATCTGACCTTCATAGGTTACCTACAAAAAATAAAACTCTTAGTTGAATAAAAAATCAACCCCTGGGACCTAAAGTACCCAAGACTGAAGAGACACCCGTATGTACTTTCAAACAACAGCATCTCTTGTCGTGCATTCAGTCTGGCTAAATTAAGTCTACAGCCATCTCTTCCATTCGTCTTGGGACCTCCGAGACCTCAAAATGGGGTGCCCTTATGAAAGTAAACACACGGCATACTGCACAGCACTGTGCCCTGTTTATCCAACAAACAATTAAGCGGTAATATGAGTGCGGAGTTTCCATCTCCTCTGTTTTCCCAGAGGCACTGCCTTGGCAATATGGCAGGGGCTCCAGTGTCTCTCAGCTCTTGTATACAGCATCATTGCAGCTGCGGTTGCATCGCCTTGGATGGCTTTGGCCGCAACCTACTCACTCACGGTTCTGTTTGACGTATGTGTACATCTGCAGCTTCTGCTGCTTAAAATCACAGAGACCTGTATGAAAAAAAAGGCTTCTTTGCCAAAATAGTCATGTCACGACTAGCTCCCTGTCACACATTCTGTCTTCCATTCTCACACTTCTCACACTCTCTTTCCCACTTCCTCTTTTCCAGTCTCAGATGGCACACCCTTGGACCTCCCACAGTCTGTTAACCGACTGCCTGATGCATATTGCACACTAAATATACAAGATCTGGCTGTAAGTTCGGTTTCTGATGCGGTTGGCTGACTTCTTGCAACATTATGCTATGTTTACAAGGTACCGACTGATAGAGTATAAAGTTGTAAGGAAAAAGTAATCATTGGATTTGCCAAAGTTTCCAAGGTTAGATACATTTATAGAGACTTTTTGAGGCACATAAAGGTAAACTAGTCCAAGGGCACAAATATTTAGCTTTAATCAGAAGTTCTGTTTTTCTGTGCAGAATGTCAAGGATCAATATTGCTGTTCAGTAATTTGTAATAACAAAATAAACAGCGACGTGGACTATTAGGATTTTTAGTGGTGTTATAGAATTTACTCCTATTTTAAAATAAGCTTTAATTTTTATTTTTCAGGGTTATTATTTTTTATTATTTATTTATTTTTTTAGATATATTTGACTAATTTTGTTGTGGTTTCTAATTTTTAGTGGTTAATTTTATTGTAAATGTTTATATTTGTCTTATTTTAATTTTAGTTCTTTAACTTTAAAGTTGCAGGTTTTTATTATTATTTTTTTTTCTCATTTATATTTTATTTCAGCTTTATTTAGTTTTAATGAAAACAACTAAAGTTCTAGTTAACAAAACTGAAGTGAAAAATGTGGCTCTGTCTGCATTATCCCTGGCCATTTTTAAACCTTCCTCCAAATCATTTGGAGGCACACTGTAGCTATCTTCTCCCAGAAAAGATGCTCTAGTCTGGGTCAAAGCCCTAAGGTGGATGGTAGAAGGTGTGATCCTTGCCTTATTACATGCTGAGAGCCTCCTTCCTCCAAGTAAGCTCCTGCGAGCCCTATTGTCTCCTTGCAACAGCTGCTCTTGACAAAGCCAATAAATCACTGCCTTAATGTGAGATTCTGAGGCCTGCGTTTGCTCCAGCAGTGTGAGAATTCACCTCATCTCTCTCATCACCTAGAGAGCAGAACGGCGTTCCTGACCCCACCACGTCTCCGCTTATTTTGATGTCATGCTGCACCGTGTCATCTTTCTCTTCACTGTAAGCTTAGCTTGATGTCACAGTGTACAGTTGTTGGGCTGAATTGCTACACTTGCCTTTCATTTGTCATTTTTTGTCAGGTTTAATTGTCACAGTGCTGGTGAGAAGCTGCGTGAAAGATGTCTTGTTCACACGTCAGGGTTTGTTTTGGGGAAGGAACCTGTTTCCAGGAATCGTTCTGAAATCCCAGAGGACGTTTTTATTGCTCAGAAGTTGTTTTTGCAAAGCTCTAGAGACTTCATGGTGATTCTCCAGTGAAAACAAATGAAACATTTTAAACCGTTATGCGTGTTCTTCTCTGAAAAGTAAAAACAAACACACATGATACTTCTACATTTGATAAGCATGGGAGATTCCTTGCTCTAGTTACTACACACATACTGAAGCACGCTTGATACTCGCAGTGTTTTCAGTTTTCAGCCCGACGTCCCGGGGCTATTGTGTTTTCCAGTTGGGCTACCAAAATGTTTTACCGCCTGCCCGACGGGTTAACTTAAAGTGGAGGGCTCCTGCAGGTCCTTAAATACTCTTCAATTTAGTTGTATAAAAAGTTTTCAATATGTTAAATAGTATAAGAAAAGTCTTAATTATCATTTTAAGAGGTCTTACAGTTGGGGACGGAAGACAAGAATCACGATAGGGCTGGATTGAACTTCAAAAGGCAATGATGTCACTGAATAAATATGCGCACTGCCCATTTCATAGTCAAATCCTGAAATGTTTTCCTGAGAAAACATAATTTCTTTGCGACTGAAGAAAGAAAGATGTGAACATACTGGATGACAAGAGCTGAGTACATTTATCTGTACATTTTAGCTCTGAAAGTGAACTAATCCTTTATTGTAATGCTGGTACTTCTACTAATAATACAGTTATTGTTAAAACATTATTTTTAAAGGAATATTTACCAGAAAAAATGTAAAAATACACAGTATCCCTGACATAAATAAATTAAATAATATTTAGTTCTGGGCAATAACATATAACATATTTTTCTTTATATATTTAATTTAATGTGTATTTATATGTGCATAATAAATATACACAATACACACAAATATAATTTGTACACAAAAATGTTTATTTTGATTGACTTAATCATGATTAATCATTGCCCAAAACTAATGATGATAATAATAATAATAATCTATAATCTATATATATTTTTTATGCAATCAATTGATGAGATTTAATTAGATTTGTTGATGTTTAATTGGGTATGTTAGTGTGTTGGAAAATTCAAGTACAGTTTGATCCATTGTTGAGAAACTGGTAAACTATGGAGTAGATGTTAGATCACTTGTTTTCTTTCAGTGGAAAAATCTCAAAGGCAGGGAACTTTTCAAAATTTTCTCTCCAATTAATATAATTTCTGTTTAGGAAAAAACAATCAAGATTGCCATTAAATTTCCTTGGTGGTTTGCCTTCCCTGTAAGATGGAAAGTTCTAGCTTCTTTGTTTTGTGCGTTTTGTTTCAAATATCCTGGAACCTTTTTTTTTTTTTTTTTTTTTTAAATACAGAACTATTTTTATATTAAGGAAAATACCCAATACCCATATGTGGCACACTTCAGAAATGAGTAAACAATCCATTTAGTGACAGGAATGAGTCATGGAGCTCAAGGGAATGTCAAGTTTGCTTGTGGGGGAGGGACAATTCATCAGTGAGTGCAAATTACATTTTGTTCTCCTTGTAAATATTTTCAAAACACTCGCTTGAGATGAATCACCTCCACATTTCTGGAGGTCTCTCACAGATTGATCATCTGTTTCAACATGTGTCGTACAATTACTTGCTTCACAGATTTGCCTGTATTGCCTATATTTAGTGTTACTTCTCTAGTCCTGGATTTTTATTCCCCTCTCATTCTGATCCTCTTTACCTTGTTCTCTCTCTGCGCTGTCAGCAGACTTTAAAGAGAATTCAATCAAGGTGTGTTCCACACTTCGTGGCCTTGCCGATTTCGTTGGGACACCATGAAATATGACTTGAGGCGGAAAGACGCGACAATAAGCGGAAATGTTGCCACCGAACGCAAAACACTGCTGTGAGTATGAAGGAGTGCAGACGTCGCGGGTTTCATAGACGCAGCTTCTTCAGCTTGACCTTTAAGTCTTCTTTTTTTTACTCTTGCTGTTATTCCAACCTGCCTGCGGTATTTTATTCACATACAAGTACACATCATATCACTGAAATCCCTTAACCTTGTGACTCAGTCCTTGCCTTTTCGACAGAGGTAATTATGATGCTCCTTCCGTCATACCATGGGAGTTTGATATGAGAAATGAGGGGTACTTCACCTTGGCCGACACGCCACCTTGAACAATGGAGATTTTTGACCTAATTAGCATCGCAAAATGCCTTTAAAACTGAACATTAAAAAGACGGACCTCTAAAGTCAACAGGGCCTTGAAATGTTGGAACACATTTCTGTCACGTCCTTGTCATTCATAGACGATGAATCAACATATGTATTTTATCCCCTTGAATTTTGTTTTATGCTTCTGTATGTGTTCTAGGGGTCATGCGGAAGCCAGAGAAACTATAAATCATGAAATTCATGGAGCACTTTTCCTAAATCACCTCACACAGCAAGGTGTTCTCATAAATAAAAAGGTAATCAAAGGATTCAGATTACAGATACCCAATAGGACATAAGCGCACACACACACCTGTGGAGTATCAGGAATAGCAAAGAGCCGCAGACATCCTGGAGCCAAGGGAGCCAAAGCAGACATCTAGAACTAGAAGGGAATCACTGAGCTGACTATGCAAGCCTGCAAGTTTCATACACACACATGCACGCATTTATTTTATATCTGAAGGAGGACACTTCTGTTCTTATAGTGCATATACAAATAAATGTATTTACTCATGTATTTATTAAAGGATTAGTTCACTTCGAGAATAAAAAAATTCCATGTCTTTCTTCATTTGAAAAATAATTTTTTTTTGAGGAAAACATTTCCGGATTTTTCTCCATATAGTGGACTTCAGTGGGGATCAACAGATTGAAGGTCCAAATTGCAGTTTCAGTGCACCTTCAAAGGGCTCTACACGATCCCAGCCGAGGAATAAGGGTATTATTTAGCAAAACGATCAGTCGTTTTTTTTTTTTTTTTTTTTAATGGTTTATATAGTTTTTAACCACAAATCTTGCACTAGCTTGACCTCACGCTTTAGGCATGCTGGAAAGGTCACGCATGATGTAGGTGGAAGTACCAACACAGTTTTTCAAAGCAAACATGCAAAGAAAGTCAAACACTCTTTACTAAAAATAGTAAAACATTGATGTCGAACAATTTAGAACTTAAAGGAGAAAATGAGATTGAGTTTTTCACTCTACACCATTTTGAACCAGAGTACACAGATGAAGAACTAACGGTGTGTGACTTTTTTTTTTTTTTTTTAAGAAAATGACAGATTGTGTTGATAGATAAGACCTTTATTTATCAGCTGGAATCATTTAGAGTCCTTTGAAGCTGCATTGAAACGGCAATTTAGACCATCAACCCATTGGCTCCCATTGAAGTCCAGTATATTGGAATAATTCTGGATTGTTTTTAATTTCTTTTTCAACTGAAGAAAGACATGAACATCTTACATGACATGGGGGTGATTTTAAATTATCAGGAAATTTAAATTCCGGAAGTGAACTAATCCAATAAAACTGAAAAATGTACTAGTACAGTTATCCTACTCTACTCTAGTAAAACTGTTAGCAGCTATAAATAATGTGGTTTTGGATCAGTTTTCGCCCCTGAAGTACAGCTAAGCGAACCCACACACATTCACATACTCTTGATTAGCTGTGAGGATTCTTCTATAAACTACAAATAGCCATGTACTCTAATATGCTGCGGTTCCCCATAAACCAATGGTTGAGTAATTTTAGACAATATTTACTGCAAATTGTAATATTTCAGGACTAGAGCAAAGCGTTAGAGATGCGCTCATGTGTAAACAAGCCCCATGTTTTCTTAATGTGGAGTGGTGGAGATTAGCTGAAGATGTTTTCATTCTGTTGAAGGTCAATGTGGGTAGAGGTTTTAGAGGGAATTAAAAATACAGCACCTCTGTGGGCAGGTTGAGAGCACAACCCGGTATCTGGTTTCTAATGGCGAGGATGCTGGGGCTGAACCTGACGCCTCCAACATCATCGCCTCTCAGTAAAACACCAACCATTATGTGTTTTTTACGGGTTTTAGCCATTTGAAAATGTCTATAATATATCTCTATATACAGTTGAGGTCAAACGTTACATACACCTTGCAGAATCTGCAAAATGGTAATTATTTGACCAAAATAAGAGTGCATGTTATGTTTTATTTAGTACTGACCTGAATCAGATATTTCACATAAAAGACGTTTGCATAGTTTTCAAGAGAAAACAATTTGAATTTAGTTTAATTTATAATTTATGGTTCAAAAGTTTACATCCCCTTGATTCTTAATACTGTGGTGTTACCTGAATGATCACTGTTTGTGCTGAACAATTAAACTGCCTGCTGTTCTTCAGAAAAATCCTTCAGGTCCCACAAATGTGTATTTGAACCCTTTTCAACAATGACTATGTTTTTGTAGGTATCTTCTGAAGGGCAGACGATCTTCATTCTGTTTTAAAGTTTTCACCCCTCACCCTTTATGCATCGTTTTTTCTTTCTGGTGCATCAGTGAGCATTTCAACTTTCTGTAATAATTTGAGTCTCTCAGTTGTCCTCAGTGTGTAAAGATAGATCTCAAAATCATAGTCATTGTTGGAACGGGTTCAAGTACACAAAAATGCTGAAAAACCAAAGAATTTGTGGGACCTGAAGGATTTTTCTGAAGAAAGTCACAGTATTAAGAATCAAGTGTATGTAAACTTTTGAACGGGGTCTTTTTTTGATAAATTCAACTATTATTTTCTCTTTTGGGCTACATGCAAATGTCTTTTATGTGAAATATCTTATTCAGGTCAGTACTAAATAACATGCATTTTGTATGATCCCTCTTATTTTGCTAAAATAATTACAATTTAGCAGATTCTCCAATGTGTATGTAAACTTGTGACCTCAACTGTGTATTTATTTTCACTGTTATTGCAATCAAAACAGACAAACAGTCATTCTTGTAGAGTAGTTGCATTTATTTATTTATTTATTTATTTATTTATTTATTTATTTAACATTTATTTAGCATTTGATTAATTTGTTTGTTTTAAAAGTTCAAAATCATGAAATGGGTCAGTCCAAAAGCACTCATTTCGAGAAATTAATCAAATATTCTAAGTTTATGCAATTTTGCTCATTAGGTTTCAATAAACAAATGCTATTGACAAAGGTTTAATGCTCTTATAAGCATGAATTGTAAGACCTAGTCTGCTGCCACGCATTAGGAAATGTAATGGGCAAGTAAAAAATGCATTGTTGCAAAGTCGCAATGTACATTTTGTATTCGTAGCAATATAATTTTGAATATTGTTAAGATTCAGTATGTCACCAAGCCCTCGCATCCAGCAATATAACACACAGATGCACTCATGCAGCTCATTGCAGCATAGTCAATAGCTGTGTGACTCTCAACCTAAAGAGAGTAGATTTTACCTGATCTGCACACATAAGCACTCACATCCAGGGTGTTCGTCTGATGTTACTTAACTTGAAGGTCTGCTTTTTGCAACCTGTTGGTTAAGCCCCATGCTAAAGCCGTTTTATGGCAAAAGTTTGCATGCGTGAAATTAAACTTCCAGCTATGAGTCGAACAATCAAAGACAGACGATAGCTTGGCTGAAACACACTTTTTCCTCCTAAATGGCTTTATTTTTTTGACACAGATGATGATTTTTACACATGGGAGGCAGATATTGTAATCCGTAGCCAGTGGGTTGCAGGGATGTTATACTTCGACTATAAATCATTTTGAGTGAGGTTTTTGCACCTCTAGAAAGTGATTTAAAAATGATGGTACCACAGCAAAGAAAGCATGAATATTTTTCCTCGTGCACACATGTCTCTGAAGTTTGCGGTGATCTGTCAGACTTCATTTAGATCACTGTTCCTCAAGATATGGAATGATGGTGTCAACGTATGCAGAAGATATTATATGTGCTATTGGCCTTTCTAATGTATTGCAGCCGTCAGCAGGTGTCTGCAGATTGGTTTGCAGCTGCTGTGTCTCTTATGCTGCCTCTAAGTCCTCTTGGGAGTTTGCAACTTGCAAGAATTTCGGAAATTGTAATGTGAAGTATTTTAATTATTATAGAAGAAAAGAATGAATGTAATTTCATTATCTACAGTTAAGGTCAAAAGTTTACATACACCATGCAGTATCAGCAAAATGTTAATTATTTTACCGAAATTCATGTTATTTTTTATTTAGTACTGACCTGAATAAGATATTTCACATAAAATATATCTACACATAGTCCACAAGAGAAAATAATAGTTGAATTTATGAAAATTACCCTATTCATTACATACACTTGATTCTTAGTACTGTGTTGTTACCTGAATGGTCCACAGCTGTTCTTTTTTTCCTTTTTTCATGAGTCCCTTGCTTGTCCTGAACAGTTAAACTGCCCACTGTTCTTCAAAAAAACTCCTTCAGGTCCCACAGATTCTTTCATCTTTTCACAGTGAGGATCACTGAGGGACTCATATGCAACTATTACAGAAGGTTAAAATGCTCAATGATACTTCAGAAGGAAATGCAATGCAATGCATTAAGAGCCAGGGGTGAAAACTTCTTGAATTTGAAGCTCTGTAAATGCAACTTGTTTTCTGGTAAACATGCAAGTATCTTCTATAGCTTCTGAAGGACAGTACTAAATAAAAAGAATATGATATTTAGGCAAAATAGGAAATATGTGCACAGTCTGTTCAAAAGTTTACACCCCTGCCTCTTAATGTACCGTTTTACCATCTGGAGCACCTGTGAGCATTTGAACCTTCTGTAATAGTTGCATTTGAGTCCCTCAGTTGTCCTCCGTGTGAAAAGATGGATCTCAAAATCATATACTCTTTATTGAAAAGGGTTCTTTGGAAAGGGAATTTCATATAAGCTCATTGTAGTATTTTTTTAGATTTAGAGCTATAAATTAGATTTATTAACAGTACATTTTACTTTGTTTATATGACTCTGTATGAGCTTAACTCATGATAGTTTAATTGAAACACTTTTGACCTGGAAACCCAAAGAAAATGAAGGCATTCTGGTCTATGGCATCAGTTTAGTTTTTCAAGCACTTTGCAAAACGCATATTGGAATTTCATTGTGTTGCATTTGCACACACAGTAATCAATATGCTAGTGATGTAACATAATTTATAATCTGTTGTACCTCAGCCATATTATTAAATACCTTGAGACTAATTTGGAATCCTGTTCTGAATGCAGACAAGGGTATCTGACTACAGGAAAGGCTATCAGCAGAGAGCTAAGTAATGTTTCCAAACACCTTATAGTGATTACTCAAAGTCAGTCGACTTGTTAACAGTGTCATCACTTTTGTTTATCCGCTGACATTGTGTGAACCGGGAGTTTGACGTGTTTGTAGAACACGTTCATTAGTATTAGTGACAACTAAATGGTTTTTGTGTTAACATCTGTAGACATATTGTGGAGGTGGGTGTGAAGAATCTGTTGTTGTTTCCGTTGAAATGTTTACTGCGGTGGTACACAGAGGCTTTAAGGTAAATTTTGCGGTATCTGCTTGGTCGTGCTTCGGGACATTAAACGTGATAAATTACTTTTTCACTTTAGAGCTTTCATGATCAATAAAACCAGCTTTTGAGAACTAGATGTTCTTTAAAGTAGACTTTAAAAACACAAACTTTAAGTTTGTTTTAATGTGGAATGTTTTTTGAGTTATGTATTCAAGGTAAGACCATCTTGATCGGACAAGCTTGGTTTCATCCCTGGAGAGAATCTCTAATCCTCCATTGGATGGACTCACCGAAGCAGATCCGTATTGAAGGTTTCTGGGGCGTGATGCTAGGCTCCACTGTCTGTCATGCTCGCCTCTCCATGCCGTCTGCAGTCCCCTTTGGTCCCTGTGAAGAACGAGCAGCTTCGTTGGACCTCAGTAAACAGTGGATGGTCCCACACAGGACCTATCGTCTGCCATAGGTTGAATCTCTGGTTTAAAGCCAGCTCTGATCATGGACTACAGGGAGCTTGCCATATTGCAATGCAGGGTAGGCCAGCTGGTGGGTTCACATCCCTGACACCACTGACCATTGTCTCCTGTGCTCGTCTGAAGCTAATTTCCTCCTGATTAGCATAGCTGTGGTCAAATGCTAAGTAATTATAGCTGTGAAGTAGCTTGGAATGCGGCCATTATGTTTTTGTGTAGTTTGACTTCTCTAGAGCTCATAATGATTGTCTCAGAAGGCATTGTGATGCTCATCTTTACTTGAAACCTTATTTTTCAGTCTTATAATTTCATAATAATGCCAGGGGACTTTAGAAGATCTCTAACTTTATGAGCCTGATATGCACAATAAACGAGTGACTTTCATACTGAAGACTTCTTATAAACAGGAAGCATAAAATAAAAGGTGATTCCAAGAAAGCAGACACTGCTCTTTGAAATGAATGAGGGCCAGTTGTTATTATCCACATTGTAGTTCTTCTAGGAGGGCTCAGCTTGACTCGATATGAACTGCTTTGACTCAGAGAAGCATTTTTCTTTTAAAAAAAATTATATTGTGATTTCACAGGAGTGCTGTGTGTAAGCTGGTGTTCATTTTTACAGCTTTTTTAGGCCATAGTTTTTAGTTTACTTTTGTCTCGTCTTCATTATCATTGACAACCCTTTATTAATTTAATTTATTAAAGTAACCATACACTTTTTACTGCATCCACTGTTTTTGGCAAATGTGAAATGGAGGTGCATGAAAATGATTACTAATTTAAAATTTTAATTTTGAAATTTATAATGTAGTTATTTGATTACGAAGCTAAATTATAAGCAGCAATTACTCCAGTCTTGAGTGTCATATGATTCTTCAAAAAGTTGAAAATGGTTGTCCTTGTTAATATTTTTGTGGATACATTTTTTTCCTCTCCACAGGATTCTTTGATGAATATAAAATTGAAAGAACGGCATTTATTTTGGAATATAAATCTCTATAAAAGACTTTTGATCAATTTAATGTGCCCTTGCAGAATAAAACTATTGATTTCTTTAAAAAAATGTTTTTTTACTAAAACCATACTTTTGAATTATAGTGTATTGGATGGCTGATTTCTTGGTTTGCATCTAAATTGTTAAGAAGTGTTCTGAGTAGTATTGATGTGTTGTAAATAAGTATTTCCTCTTGTTGTACAGGATGGAAAATCTCTCTATAGCATCTGCCGTCTTGTGTCTAAACTATATTTCCCTTTTACCTAGAAACATGAATCCTTATCCACACTAATTCTGGGTAAGCTTAATGAATGGACTCCATATAATAGAGCTTCGGATATAAGAGTGGTAAGCCGCAAAGCTTCCCTGCTGTGCTGCATCTACAATTGTAGAGGCAGTGATGTATTGTTCTAACGGTTTTGACCTCGAGGAGCTGTATCAGCAGCTCCGGTTCCGACGGACCAGCTGCTCCCATTGAACCGCATGTTAAAATGCCCCCGCGAACACCAAAGACGAGGCTGGAGCCAATGGGCAGCATGCCGGCCTCCAAAGTTTTTAGACTTCACCTTAAGTAAGCAGTTACCGTACACAGCTTGTTTCCTGATAAGCTCAATTTACAGAACTTCCCCAAAAGTTTCCAGTCCCTCTACGGATGTTTGTGTGTTTCTATCTCCAGACCTCCCGATGTGTTTTCTATTGCTGTATCCATGAAACACAGAGGAGGATTAAGTGTGTGTCGAGTTGCCCGACAGGCGCCACAGGAATACTGCCCCTTATAGGCTTTTGCGATGGCGGAAGGGATCATTGGTATAATCACATAGCTGCAGAGCTGGAAATAGGTTGTAGTTGTGACCACAGCATCCGCAGGTTCTTCTGAAAAGGTGAAGTGGACCGGCTGACCGGCGTCAACCTCTCCAGGGATGTACACGTGGTGGGGAACGTTGGCCATAAACCACAACGCCTCGCCCCCCTCTCAGGTTCCCAAAATAAAAGTACCCGCTCTCTCTTTCTCCTCTAATCTTGGGGGGTAACGGATGACTGACTATGGCTATCTATAGAAGGGGGAAGTGTTATTCTGGTTGTGGTCCTCCGGTTTGTGTTTGACGCTGGAGACGACATGGTAATCTGCAGACAGCAACCTTGTGTCCTTACCGGCAGTTATATGATGGATGAATTATAGCTGTACCATAAAATGCCTCGAGCTGAGTGGCATGTTCCATGCTGAGCAGATTTTAGGCTGCAGGTGCAGGAACGGGAACCTGTTGTAATTTGATGAGTGAAGGTCATCTTAACCATTTTGCAAGGTCTAACTTTTTGACAGTTTGACAGTTCCATTGCATATTTTTCACAAATCTGACTGATCCCATAGTCATGTGTGCTGAAAAAAGAATATGTGCTGTTTCTGTCGGATTTCATCATTCGTGCACTTCAAGAAGCCTTCGAATTATTCATTTTTTTGAAGTGGATGTCTGAGATGTTTTTTAACAGTAATTATTGAAGCAGTAGATTGAATGTTCTTGATAATTCTGTTCTTGGTTATTGCTTTGTTCCAAGAACTAGTAAGTTTCCGAAAGTGCCAAGAATTATTTTTTTTCATTGCTCGTCATTGGGGTACTGCCTCAGAGGTTCACAGTTGTACTTTATCTACATTTATATTTATCGGCTTTATCCGGATGGTTTTATCCAAAGTGACTTGCAATAGAGAAGCAAAAGCAATTTGTCACAGAGCCAACAACATTTGCAGTATACAATGCCATGTTTATTAGCAGATATTTTTATATATATATATATATATATATATATATA
>CM065127.1:9075000-9282500 GCA_033026305.1 Cirrhinus molitorella | reverse complement strand
GTTTGTCTCCCAGTGCCATTCGTTGTTTGCTCAGAGCTCTGAGGTCATGGAGTCAACGCTGCCTGCTGAAGAGTTTGGAGTAAACTCGATTTCAAACTGACAGTCTGAAGTATGCTTTAAGATTGTCTGACAAAACTGACAATGTGAAAATATACTTTTATTATAGTTTCACAGCAGGACTCAGCAAGACTCCTTCATAACTGCTTCTAGAGCGTGTAGGTTTTTGCCTGCTTGATTTCAGCTGTGATTTTGCTGAAGACAGCACACATTGACAGCGTTGGTGGCAGGAAATAACTTGGACTCATAACTCATTTAAAAGTGATATAAAAGTAAAGTGATATAAAAATGACTTTTACATAAAGAACAGTAGATAAAACAAACTGCTAAAAGTAATCTCACCATTAATATGGCAATTTATGCAACTTAAAAGCTCCACTTTTATTTTATATTCCATTTTTTACTTTTGCTTACATTGAAAGAGCCTTAAAGGAATAGTTCACCCAAAAATTAAAAATATGTCATTAATTGCTCACGCTACTGATGTTCCAAACCTGTAAGACCTTTGTTCATCTTTGGAACACAAATTAAGATGTTTTGGATTAAATCTGAGAGCTTTCTGACCTTCCATACACTGTAAAAAACAATTTGTTGAGTCAACTTAAAATAATTTGTCACCTGGCTGTCTTAAAATTAGGTTCAGTCAACTCAAAAAAAAGTTTAGTTAACTAAAAATTTGTTAATATTTTACTAAGTGACAACTCAAATATTTGAGTTGATTCAACTTACAATTTTAAGGCGGCCGTTAACTTTAACAAACACATTTTTTTTGTCAACTTGCATATCACTTAGAACTTAACATTTCAACTTGAATAAACTTATTTGAGTTGGCTGAACTTAATTTTAAGGCAGCAGGGTAACATTATTATAAGTTGACTCAACAAATTAGAAAGGTTGTAAAGGACATTGATAAAATAGTCCATTATATTTTATGAGGCTACAAGAATATTTTGTACACAAAGAAAACAAATATAATGACTTTATTCAACAATTTCTTCTCTTCCTCTTCAAGCTAATCAAATATTTGACCCTGGACCACAAAACCAGTTTAGCTCAGGTATATTTGTAGCAATAGACAAAAATACATTGTATGGGTCAAAATGATCAATTTTTCGTTTAGGACAAAAATCATTAGGATATTAAGTAAAAAAAAAAAAAAAAAAAACCTTTAAATTTGTCCAAATTAAGTTCTTAGCAATGCATTTTACTAATCAAAAATTAAGTTTTGCTATATTCATAGTAAGAAATTTACAAAATTTACAAAAATTACAAAATTTGCAAAATATTTTTAACATATGTTTGTTGTATGTTAAAAATATTTTGTAAATTTCTTACTATAAATATAGCAAAACTTAATTTTTGATTAGTAAAATGCATTGCTAAGAACTTAATTTGGACAAATTTAAAGGTGTTTTTTTTTTTTTTTTTGCACCGTCTGATTCCAGATTTTCAAATAGTTGTATCTCAGCCAAATATTTTCCTATCCTAACAAACCATACATCAATGGCTCGCAAAATTTCAAAATCTCTAGTAGCCCTTTGGGCTGGTACTCTTCAGATTTTGGTAGCCTGGAAATTACCTTAATTAACTAGCCCAAATAAAAAAGATTAAAAAAAAAAAATAGAAAATCAGATAGTAAAAATATTTTCAATACACAAATATAAAGGAAGGAATTTTATGTCACTATTTACAGGGTATCTGCAGAATTTTAAAAAATCAATTTAAGGCAATTTATGACCCTTTTTAACAGCTGCACAAGTAAAATAAACAGTAAGAGTGGGGTTGGACAATGTACAGTAATGTATTAAGCCATAAAATGACATGATTTACAGTTCACATACAGGTTTTCACAAAAACAAAAAATCTTTTTGCATTTTAGCCTTTAAACCATTAAAAGGGATAAATCAAGTTTATAATGTATTATGTTTATTTAAAACAAATATTACTGTCTTAATTGTTTGTACTTTTAGAAGGCACATTAACTTTCACATTTATAACTCTATGTATTTACTGCATAAAACCATGCGTTGATATTTGCAATAATCTGACCATAAACCACAGAAAAATTTATTGAAAATGCAAAATCATTCACTTTAGGAGCGCTGGAATATTGCGGTTTCCTTAGTAGGGCTGTACACAAAGCAGCACCGCACTCATTAACGCTGTTTTATCATAGGTAAGAAAATGCCAATGACATGTTTCTGAGGACAGTCGGTTCGCTTCAGACCGCCTACATTCATATAAAGACATCCGTGCCGCGTTTTGACTTTGCAACGTGCAGCGCGCATATTTATTCAGTGACATCATTCCCTTTTGAAGTTTAATCCAGCCCTATCGCGATTCTTGTCTCTTAGTGCGCAACTGTAAGACCTCTTAAAATTATAATTAAGACGTTTCTTATACTATTTAACGTATTTAAAGCTATTTATGGCCTTAAATTTGATACAGCTAAATTGAGGAGTGTTTAAGGACCTGCAGGAGCCCTCTAGTTTAAGATAGCCCGCCGGGCAGGGCGGTGAAAATTTTGGTAGCCCCGACTGGAAAACACAATAGCCCCAGGACGTCGGGCTAGCGATTTTGCGAGCCCTGTATTAACACAAGAAAGCAGAAATTTTGTCCTTTCTGCTTCTAGTATTTGATTGTCCCTCCCTAATAAAAATTTCTATTTATTAAGCATCATCAGACCAGCATTGTGTGCGTTACAATGTCAACAGCTTATTTTCTTTGACTTATTGATTGATGCCCTGTAGTACTATATATAGACTTTATCACCTAATAAACCTCTAATTTTCCCTCTCTAGTAAACACTTCTACCAATTGTCCAGCTTATTTCCTTGAATCTGTAGCTAACGAGTGAGAACCTTGCTATCGACTTGTCTACTCAGACAAATTATCCAGATGTCACAAAAGGCCAGGCTTATCAGCAAATATCACATGAAATCGACATCTGAATTGAGCGAAGCGATAGAGTTCTGATTGTTCACTTGTGTTTGCGATCAGACATTTAACGTGAATTTCTAAATGTAACCTTTCCCGAGATGTTGCTCTGCCGATTGCCAGACTTTTCGGAGACTATCTGTTATTAGGCACAAATGTGTGACAGTCATTTGTTTGTTCAGAGAGTTCTTTCTCTTCTTGGTGGTGTGGTCTAATTTGGCGGTCTTGTTGTTTTCACACCTGCATATGTACACAACACAATTGCAACTGTGTCTTGAAACAACTCGCTGTGCATTTTCAAAGTCTTATTAATGTAGTTTTTGCAGCACTCTACATGTTGCTGTTTAAAATCATAAAGAGGATGAACAGAAAATAGATATTGATTTCTTTATAGATTGTGTATAGTTGAAGAAAAAGGCCTTGACCTTGAATGAATTTATGGCTCTGGCTGTTATTTGTTTGTCTTTCTTAAATGAAACTTGTTTTTGAAAATTTCTCACAGCTGCTGAGGTCGGACTGAATCTGCTTGTAGGTATGTGAAGTGGATAATAAATCATATCAAATCAATTTTGACAGCTGCTGGATTCATGCATTTTGATCTTAAAAGTTCAGCAGGTGATTCCTTGTGGTTTTGTCTAAGCTTGGCCAAGAAATGTGTTTTTACCTATATGTCTTCAACAGCCCTATTCTCAACAATTTAGAGCTTGTTTCATGAATAATTTACAGATGACCTAAACATGATTCCATCCTCTTTGCAGCTAAATTGGATTGCTTAATCTCTCAGATAATGTCTTGGGAAAGCTAGCACAGATCTCAAGCGCAGCGCAATTAAAGATGTTCAACTTATGAAAGCAACAAATTAAGATTTAAGCGAGTGGAGATAAGGTTCTTGCACGTGCATCGATCTCGTTTTATGTCTTTGGATTCACTCCACCATGTAGCTTTACAATAATCCACTTAGGCAGACTTTGAACTTGGTTTTTTAATGGTTCTCAGCAGGTCTTAGAAGTATCTTTTTCCCCCACTGTTTTATGCGACTGTTTGGCCTTTTGTGGAGTGAATTGTCAAAAACTGGAACTACTGAGGCGGAGATCACTCTGTGTTTTATCATGTAGGCTCCATTGATTCACATTGGTGTGGGGTTTGCGTGATTGCATCATAGTGGCATAGCAGTGTAAATTCAGTTTTTCTTGTTCACCATTCTCTTTACTTGACATTAGATTTTTGAAACCCTTCCTGTATGTGTTAATTGAAGCTGTCAGAGACACATGTGCACATTCACACGCGCGCACACACACACACACACACACACACACACACACACACAGATATTCATTGTTTGAAAAAAAAAAAAAAAAAAAAAAAAAAAACATGACCGCATGGCTTTTGGATTATGGGATGGAATGAGAAACATACATTTAATTAAAATATAATCAATTGTGTCTCACAGGGACTTCTGGTTACATCATTCTTCATAAAGTTTTAACGCCATTAATGTGTTTAATTTGGTATTTTTAGTAAGTGTTACTTTAATTGTTTCACTGAAAAGATGCATATACTGCAGATCAGAAGTTTGGGTGAGATTTTTTTTTTCAGCAGTGAAATTTTGAATGTTTTTTAGTTTAAGTTTCTTATGTACATCATGGCTGCGTTTGATTAAAAATACAGGGGAAAAAAGTAATATTGTGAAATATTACAATTTAACATGCATTAAAATCTCATTTATTCCTGTGATCAAAGCTGAATTTTCAGCATCATTACTCCAATATTCATTGTCACATGACCCCTCAAAAAATATTCTAATACGCTGATTTATTATCAATTAATTATCAATATCAATGGTAACAGTTGTGCTGCTTAATATTTTTTGGAACCTGTGATACTGTTTTGGATTCTTTGATGAATAAGTAGTTGAAAAGAACAGCATTTATTTAAAATGGAAATCTTTTCTAACAATGTACACTACCGTTTAAAAATTTGGGGGTCTGTAACTTTTTTTTTTTTTAAGAAATTAATACTTTTATTTACCAAGGGTGTGTTAAATTGATAAAGTGATAGCAAATACTTATATTGTTAGAAAAGATTTATATTTTGAATAAATGCTGTTATTTATCATAATAAATAATAATTCTAATAATAAATCAGCATATTAGAATGATTTCTGAAGGATCATGTGACACTTAAGACTGGAGTAATAGCTGATGAAAATTCAGCTTTGCATCACAGAAATAAAATTATATTTTAAAATATATTAAAATCAAAACCATTGTTTTATATTGTAATAACTGTTCGCAATATCACAGTTTTTTCTATATTTTTAATCTAATAAATTAAGCCTTGATGAGCAAAAGAGACTTTTTAAAAAAACATTACAAGTCCTACTGATCCCAAACTTTTAAACGGCAGTGTATCTTGTCTTATCTAATATATTGTAGATTTCATTGTAAATTCTGAAAAGCTTGTTTATATATTTTACTATCAGTGTTTACAGTATTTTAAATGGATTGTCTCATTTTTGTTGTATATGGCAAGCTATCTTACTTTTAGCTAATTAACATTTTCCTGAGGTTCCTGTGGTCAGTTACTCCTCTGAGAAAATTCCTATTTTCTAATTTAAGCAAATAATAAACCATATCATTTAGGTCTATGCTATATGAAAATCAGTTTTGACAGATTTTTGCATGGTTAGTTCCAATTATTCTGGTAGTTTTTTTCCACAGAAAACCTTTTTTTTACCCTTTAAATGTAAATCTAAACTTCAGTACAACAAATACAACAATATTTGACCCTTTTTTTTTTTTTTGACAGTAACATTTTCATTGATTTATGGTTTGTTAGAATAGGACAATATTTGCCTGAAATACTACAACAATTTGAAAATCTGGAATCTGAGGGTGCAAAAAAAAAAAAAATCGAAATATTGAGAAAATCACCTTTAAAGTTGTCCAAATGAAGTTCTTGGCAATGCATATTGCTATAGTTTTGATATATTTATGGTAGGAAATTTACAAGAAATCCTCATGGAACATGATTTTTACTTAATATCCTAATGATTTTTGTCCTAAAACAAAAAAGGTTGTTTGCTAAAAAAAATATACCTGTGTTTTGTGATCCAGGGTCACATATGCATAAATACTGTAATATTTAGATATTTAGATTCTTTTCCATATTGCAGTAATGAGAATAAGATGCTTTCAGATCTCCGAATACATGTCTGGAGCTTTACGCCAGTGCTGTAAATTGCAGTCCTATCGATCCCTGAGTCACCACCATTCTTCCAAAACTTCAGAGACAACCTTTGAGTGTGTGTGTGTGCGCGCACATGCATGCCTACAAGACAACTCGGTGTGAGCATGCTCTCTTGTGGGTATCGAATTCAGCATGTGGTCTTGAGCGTGTGCTCTCTGCACAGGACAGAATCAGGAGTAGATGGCCCGAAGGGTGGCCAAACGAATGCCCGCGTGCCAGCATTGACGCAGGCGATATTGAATCGGGCATTAGCAGACTGATGACTTCAACCTGAAGGGCTCTGCATTTTGTAGCTTCCACGTGGGGTTTCCAGCTCTGAATAAAGCCCGATTCTTCAATCAAGACCTTCCACAGCGTTGTCAATAGCATTGATATTAGGGTCTGTTTAAAGCGGTGAATCGTGCTACTAAATGCGGGAGGCACTGTGGTTATCTGCAGAAAAAAGGCACAGTAATTTAGAGGAGTATTGTGATAAAACTAAATGATCGATGACAGCTCACTGATTTGCTGATGTAAGTAGCCAAATTAACCGTTTCACACTCGCAGTTTGAAATGCTTCATTAGTGCCCACTGACCATTTAGTCCAGGGTCTCTGAGGTGTGACAGTAAAGTGAACTAGATTTCTACTTTTTCAGAGGAAACTGCAAGGGGTGCTTAACTGAGCAAAAGTCAGCTACACCATCTGGTTTGTGGCCCACCCTTAAGTCTCTGTGATTTTCTTGTGGTTTAAGACTAAGGGAGTTTTCAATAGAAAATATAGTTATATTCACATTTTGAAAATTGGCTTCCTTTCCATTTGTAAATTGGATTTTGAAGTGCATTTGCCACATTCCACAAGAGGTTGAATTAGAATTTGAATTGGAATGACAAGAGCTTCTGGAAAATTATGGCTTGTTCTGTCTTGCTTGAAAAATCACTCTGTCTATCTCTAAGACTTGTGAAACCTTTTTAAAGGCATATAAAACCAAAAACCTTCAAACAAGGTTTTTAGGATAACATTCAAAGTTTCGTTTTTCTTATTAAAATTACTTTTATTTTGGTTCATTTTGTTTCCAATTTGAGTTTAAATTATAGTTTTGTTGTCTGCCTTATGGCCTTATAACCTTATAAGCGGCACGATTATGACAAAAATCATAATTGTCGATTATTCCCTTGAAAATGTAATTACGATAATTAATTACGATTATCACAGTTTACATTGATTGATGTTTTAAATAGCTTTATACCATTGTTTGAAGCAACTGCATGCCAATTTTATATATATAAACAAGCTGAAATCACTCTTCCTGAAAAACTTTTATTGCTTTTCATTGTTTAGTGCCATCTGCTGTCAGAGAATGAAAGTGTGCTTTCATCCAGAGCGTCTCTCACGCGCTCTGCCATGTGCTTCTCATCCGTGTTTGTTTACATCAGAGTGTACACGTCTTTGACGCAGCATACAGAGGTGTTGTGCATTGTGACCAGTTGATGGGAACAGTTATCTTACAATGCATTCAAAATTTTGAATTATTTGTTATAAATAATTATTTTTGGTATTTTGATGTGCAGTATCGTGCATATTCATTAATCTAGTCGTGATTCACCTCTCACAACGTGACATGCTCTAAACACACCTCTTAAGCACTCAGAATAATGTGCTTTTTTTGGTAATCGTGGCTTTGAGTGATTACGTAATCATGGCATCCGTAATCGTGATCGCAATTAGAAGTTTTATTTTATTTTAAATACATTTTATCAGTCAAACGTTTTTGAACAATAAGATTTTGTGTTTTTAAATTAAGTCTCTTCTGCTCAACAAGCCTGCATTTATTTGATCCAAAGTACAGCAAAATCTGTTCTTTTTTCTTTTTTTTTTTTTTTTTTTTCTTCCTGTGATTTCAAAGCTGATTTTTTTTTATTATCATTAATCCAGTCACATTATCCTTCAGAAATCATTCTAATATTCTGATTTGCTTAAGAGGATCAACATTTATCTGAAACAGAAATCTTTTGTAATATCATAAATGTCTTATTTTTGTAATATCATAAATGTCACTTGATCTATGTAAAGCGTTCTTGCTAAATAAAAGTATTAATTTCTATAATTATCCTGAACGGAGCAATACTGAAAATTACTTTTTTTAAATATATTAAAATAGAGTAGTTATTTTAAGTAATAAAAATATTTCACAATATTACTGTTTTTGTTGTATTTTGGATCAAATAAGTGCAGGCTTGGTAAGCAGAGGATACTTCTTTAAAAAACGTGCTGTCTTCAGTGCCTATTGCCTATTGGTTAGAGCATTTACATATAACGCAACTGCACTTCCGGCCATCCTGGGTTTGAATCCCGATCCATGGACCTTTGCTGATCCCACTCCCACCTCTCCACCCAACAATTTCCTGTCAGTCTTCACTGTCCTTTCATCCAAAAAGCATGAAAAGGCAAAGAAACAAAAAAACATACTGTCCAAAAACTTGACTGGTAGTGTATTTAGAGACGTGTTGTTTGTTTGTTTGTTTGTTTTTGTTTTGTTTTGTTTTGTTTTGTTTTTTTTTTGAGAGGAAAGGAATTTACCTACACTTTGTCTTAACCTGTTAACTATTATTCTTTAGATATGAAATGGTAGTCACAATGTTATAGAAACAAAACTAAATTTTGCTAATTAAAATAATATTTGTTCTCAAGTAAATCACATTTTTAGCAAATGGCCACTTGCAGACAGTACATCACTTTAGTATCTCTAACAAGAACCAGACACTGTTATTTCCCACATTGAATTGCACTGAAATATTTACTTGACTCTTTTAAAAGACAATAAAAATGCATATCTACAGTCTACAGTATGTATAAAACACGTTTGGTGTAAGCACACGGCATGCGTCAAGTACTTAAGATGTAACCCTTATATTCCGCAGAAAAGCCTGAAGTATCTCCAAGCTCCGATCCAATGTCCATGCTTGAAATGGTGCTATAATTCCTGAGACCGACACACTGCCAAATTACCAGGGCTCCTTACAAGCCAACGGTAGATAAAGGGTTTTAAAGTACATATCTCTATATGTCATAGTTATATTTAATTAGCCCATGAATACACCTTTCGGGCAACTTAGAAGTGGTCTTATTTTTGCACATGTTGCAACTCAAAGCTTCTTCTTTATTAACATACTCACTAGACATGTGCAGCCATGTGCTTGGTCTCATAATCATCTTCTATCACCACACCTTCCCCTTCCACCATCAGCTCATGATTTTTTTTTATTTATCGTTGCCCTCCTAGACTCTCCCCTGGCCAGCCAGTGCAGTTGACAGCACTGAACTTGTATGGGTAAAAGCACAGTGATGATAAGCACATTAAAGCTGCTGTATCGGCTGGGGGAGGGGCTAGCAGCTGCTGCCTTATTGGTGGTCTGAGTGGCAGGGGAGGGGCTGAGGGGAGCACAGGCAGAGTGAGCGAAAGAGAGACAGAGAGGTGAGAGCTTAGCGTTAGATTGGGAGGGAATGCCCACTAGATGCGGCTGCTGATAATAGCGCGTATCAGCACCAGAGCAGTGATTGAGAGCGCAGACAGAGAGAGGAGGAGAGCAGCAAGGAACAGCATGCTCTGCCAGAGATTGGTTAAATCACAGCAGCGAGGATAAGAAAAAAAAAAAAAAAAAAGAGTCTCACGGAGCGCAAAATCCTGAGAGGAGAACGGGGGTGGAAGTTAGAAGGCTGTGGGAACTCATCAACTCCTCATGGGAAGGCAGAGCTGAGGTCAGCAGGCAGGAGTGTGGGATCGAGCAGCAGCTGAACCAAGTCGGACACTGCTTGGGCTGGGGGTGGACACTCTTAGAGGGGTAACGAGGGTGAAGGAATACTGCTGAAACTTCAGTTACGCTCATCGTGCACCTGCTCGTGGGAGTAACGCTTCTGGATATTACAGCAAGGCTACGGGGCAAGCTGCCACATCCACTAGAGCGATTTTGCAAAGCCGCTGTCTGATTGACTTAAAGAAGAGAGACTAGCACTTTTTGGATCACTAGAGCGCAAGTTCAAGGTTCTGCTCAAGGGCTATTCTGAGAGACATGATAGAGAATGAAATAAAGAACGCGGTTTCCGTTCCAGAGCATGGAGAAGTCAAGTAGTGAGGAATCCGCCATCCACCGTAGCCCCTCTGTGGACAGCCGCGACTCAGACTTTGCTCAAGCCTCTACCTCCGGACGGCCGTTCGGAGGACGAGGCTTTACCGCCGGCGCCTTTTACGGGTCCACTGGCCCACGTGCGCAAACCACTGCTCAGAGCGGGGCGGCCGGCGACGACAAAGCCAACAATAAGTACAAGTCTCCTAAAGGCAGCAAATACGTGGTCTTTTATCTGGATCTATCCTTTGTGTTCCTTCTAGAGTTCAAGAAGTGCAACATGGCTAGAGGCTGCCTGTGCTGTCTGAAATACATGATGTTCGTCTTCAACCTCATCTTTTGGGTAAGTCACTTTTTGGATTTCTTTGACTTCTGCTCTTCTGTACTGTGAGTTTGTGGTCACTTGGTCATAATTTGGATACTAGATCATGAATAGTAACAAGTGTACGTTAAGATGTCATGGTGCAAGCTTCTCAGAGCAACCGGTGCCGGTATTGGGACTTTCCTGTCATGTGTTTTTCCAATGTTACGTCAGGGTAGCCGTGCTCTCATTTACATACGCGCTACTATTTCTGGCTGCCTTTGAGTCTCCTGGGGCACCCTGGGAAAACTGTGCCACTCTCATGGAATGGGTTTAGCTTGCGACTTGCTTTGAGATGCTGTGATGCTTACATAAGCATTGTCCAAATAGAGTTCATGTTTTGCTTTATTCACATTCAATCATTGCTCTTGAAGTTTCTTGGGAACTGTAGTGAGAAAATGTGACCCTGGACCACAAAACCAGGGTCAATCATAAGGGTCAAGATACAACTAAATAAGCTTTCCATTGATGTATGGTTTGCTACGATAGGACAATATTTGGACAAGATACAACTATTTGAAAATCTGGAATCTGGTGCAAAAAAAAATCTAAAAATTGAGAAAATCGCCTTTAAAGTTGTCCAAATTAACTTCTTAGCCGTGCATATTAATTATCAAAAATTAAGTTTTGATATATTTATGGTAGAAAATGTACAAAATACCTTCATGGAACATGATCTTTACATACAATCATTTTTGGCATAAATCATTTGACCCATACAATATATATTTTGGCTACAAATATACCCATGCTACTTAAGACTGGTTTTGTGGTCCAGGGTCACAAATGTTCAGATAAATGCATTAATTTATGTTGTTCCTGCTTAATTTTGCCCATGTATTTTATTTGTGGTATTATATGGTTGATATGCTGATTTATGGTGACAGTTTGCAAACCTCAAGGCTATGTTTTTTGTCAATTCCATTTGTTTATGAAACATGTCTCTGAAAGATGTATGTAGTGGATTAAAATCTGATGGGAGAGAGTGTATGGAGGACATTGGCCAGAGTCTTTTGTGCAGAGGCACTCATGCATAAACGCTAATCGCATAAGCTAACAAGGTTCGCCTCACACTCATACTCTCAGAAAGTAATATCTGGGGCGCGTCTGAGCTTCTATTAGAGGTAAGGAGTCTGCCAGACCATGAAATACTTCCTCCATCCATCCACCTCTCTGTCTATGACAAGATGTTTGAGTTTATATACGGTATGAATCCCAGAGTTTCAGTAAAACGTGGCTAAGTTGTGAAATGTAGTTCAGGATGGGTGGCCTGCCAGGTAACCAAGAGACTTGTTTTGATCTTGGAAAAGGCTTAAGTATAAAGGGTGGGAAACATGTGGCAGGTACTAGAGTCATTCCCTGCTTGTGCGATCCTACTGTTTTTCACCGCAGATAAACCCAGTGTGACACCCCTAAAGAAGCTCTCTCAGCTCAGCGGGGCATTAACCCCTTCCATAGCTATGAGAACAGACCAGTCAAAAGTTAGTGTGATCTAGAAATCCCTGAATTGCTCTCTAAGAGAGACTAAGCAGTCTAATAATAAGGGTTAGTTGGAAGAAAGTGTCTATGCATTAGTAGTAGCAGCAAGAACTGCTTGGCCGCTGGCGACGCTGCCCCTGCTGAGAGGTAATTTAGATGTTCTGCTGGTAATATTCTTTTAATGATTCTTCACACGACCTGAGTCGAGTCCCATGAGGTCATTCCTACATGGGCGGCAGTCAAAGTCCCAGAGCTATGCGTGTGCAGTTACCAGCGTGTGTGTGATTTAGTGTTACGACATGCCTCAGAGAGTGATGGCGATTGAAGCTTGGTGATCTCCATAGGAGAGTGTGCCTCTGTATCATGACACCCCTGGGACCGCACTCCTCTCGCTTTGGCGCTCCAGGAATCGCAAGGTTACCATTCTGTGGAACGCCGAAGCCTGTCACCTCATCCGCTTTGGAGAGCCAGGTGCTGCCGCCTGCTGCCTCTTCACAGGGCTTACGGTTGTAACCCGAGGCACTAGGTAAATAGAAGCAGGGACCTCAGGCATGTCATCAGGCTCCTGTACAGGATAGCTTTAGCAGTTGCTCGTGACCATCTGGCTCGTCTGTCTTAGGTGGATTAGCTTGGTTTGAGCTGGACAGCATCAGCACAGATTAGAGCATTTAGTGAGGAGCTTGGTCACACCATGCTGTTTTCCTGACTCTGTCATGGTCAGAACTCACCATGCCTAAACGACTCACTGCATTTTTAATTTATGGAGAATGCATGTTATTTGCCCCAGTGGCACTAAGCAGAATTGCGCAAATGATAACCATTTCCAATCAGGTTCTTATTTGTCTCTTATTATAAATAAATAAACAATTAAAATAGCATGTTGTTTTCAAAATAATTCTACTGTACTGTTATTATAAAGCTGAATTTTTTTTTTTTTTTTAAACTGGCAATTTTTTTTATTCAGTTGCTAATGTTTCTTTTTTCTGCTCATCATCATTATTATTATTATTATTATTATTATTATTATTATTATTATTATTATAATTATTATATTGTAATTTCTTGATTCTAATTACATGACACAAATTGTAGTTAGTAAAGTAATCCATTACACATTTTAGTTATCAGACTACTTTTAGATTACTTCTGACATATCTTGTTTATCAAATTCATTTAAATCAGGATAATATTGTACCATATTGACATAAAAATACCAGAGTTCCCACGGGTCATGGAATTTCTGGAATATCATGGAATTTTAAAAGGTCTATTCCAGACATTGAAAGTCAGGGAATTTTATATTTATTTAGTCCAAGTCATGGAATATCAGGGATTTTTGTTTGTTGCTTTCAGTTTTTGTTTCCATTTATCAAAATGTAATTTTTCTGTACCGTTGTTGTTTCACTCATTTTGCCTATTGTTGTGGTTAGGTTATGGCTATGAAAGCATAAAAATTAATTTAAAATAAGTTAATTTCTGTAGAAATAGTACAGAAAAATATATAAGTGCATTTAACAGGTAAATCAAACAAACAAATAAAGTATTGTGTGTATCTGTGATCAAGTAAATGAAGCTTGCAAATGAATGGATCTGTTCATTATAGGTCATGGAAATTCAGCTTTTTAGTCAGGGAGAAGTCAGGGAATTTGACGTTTGGCTTAGAGTGGGAACCCTGAAATACAAAGAGTAATCAAAAATATTCCATTTGTTGTTATTAACATAAAATTAAACATTAACTGGTGTTTGTAAAGGAACTGCAGGGGCTTAATGAGTTAAATGAAAACCTAATTATTATCTAAAACATTTTTTATTAAAATAAATTGTTAAAATCAATTTATTTATTTATATATATATAAAATATTATTATTATTATTATTATTTTTTATTTTTTTATTTTTTTACCTGCATGTAATGTGAACATAACCAATGTCAGAGAACCAATGCACATGAAAATGATATACTTAATTATTAAAATATTTATTTTAAAATCTGAGGGTAACTTCAAGTAAATATATTTGGTGAAAGAGGATCAGATGACAAAAAAAGGGTTAATTTTGTGCATTTTAATCTGTTTGAAAGACGAAAGCCTTACAAAGACTTAGAAATGCATGATTAAATAACCTACAGAGTGATAAATCAAATAAAAATCTGCGTTCATCAGTAGTTGAAGCAATGTTTGACTGTAAAATGTAGACTATTTTAGAAAGGACAAGTTAAAAGATGAAAAGAAGAATTGTGGCGAATCAATAAATCATGATAAATGTATTGGTATTGTGTAAATATGTTATACATAAAAAAAGTCATTGTAATTGATTACGATTATTTTAAAATGCAATTTAATCTAATTACAAGTACTTAATTTTTTTGAGTCTGATTTTGTAATCCAAATTGCATGGAATCAGTTACTACTCAGCTCTGATGTTGTTCTAGTAAAAACAATTTTAAATATATTTTTCAATGTTTTTTTTTTCTTTTTAGGAGACTGTCTAGCACCTGCCCCAAACATTTAGCCCTGCGATTTATATAGTTGTCTATGCACATTAAGCTGAAAAATTACATCAGCTCTAATTACATCACTTATTAATTGTTAATGAATATTGATTGCTAATTTTTGCTTTAGCTACTCTCTCATAAATGGCACCAACAGCCTCTCAGATTCGGGTAAGCTCACCAGATTCATTACAACCTCGTTTAATTCTGGTGAGCTGATGTAATTTGTCTATATCATTCGAATCAGGCTGAGCCATATTTCACAGTAATGTTTCAGTGGCTCTGTGCTTTTTCTTTGTCCTCCTCCTATCCGGTTACCGTAAAACACTATACAGCAGGATGCCCCACAACGTCCTGAATGCACAGCCTTATTTTGCCGCCATTATCATATTACATCAAACACATTCTTATTCAAACGATACTGCCACCTCAGCAGTTTGCTCCAAAGGTGTGCTGCTCCTTATCAAAGCCGCTGCCTCTTTGTTTGCGCCTTTTGTATTTATGAATTCTGAGTTTCACTCTAGGGATTGCAGGGGATTTATCTGCCGTTTGGTCCAAGGTAACAGAAGATTAGGATGCCTGTCGATTTAATCACCTGCGTTGACATTTTGAAGTTTGAAATGTTGGTGTAGGTGGGTGCTTCTACAAAGCTCACAAAGTGAGTGGCAGTCTCAGGGTGCTTTGGGAAGGAAAGGGAGGTGTGTGCTGTAGAATGAATGAGGGGTAGAGTGGAGGTCCACACTGCGGCAGTGACACACTCCCTCCACCCTCCCGACCTAGCTATGTATGTTTTCCTACAGAGCTTCTATCCAAGGTAGCAAAGCTGCTTTTCTTTATCTTATTCATTTCTTTTGTTTCGTCACTTCTTTCTACAATCCATTCAAGGGCTTTAATCATTCTTTGCAGCAGGAAATTGCACATTTAACAAACTTTCACAAATCTGTTCTCACCTTCAACATTTTTCCCAGACAAGTTGGTTAATCTGCGTCTTTTATTCTCAGAAGAAACACTTGAGTTTTTTTGTCTTCTTAGAACGATATATTCTAAGAAAGGAAAGAACTTCTAGTAACTAAAATAAAAGATTGACTCACAAATTCTCATTTTCTTAAGTGAAGGGAAAAAGAAAATGCATGCCCAAGCTGTAATTTGCTGATTTTCTGATCCATGATAATTAAATCACCACTTTTAGCTTCATTAAGTAGGAACATTTTTTGTATCTTATTTGATCATATTGAATGAAGCTAAAAACCTGACATCACAATACTGAATATAAATCATTTATACAAAACAATTGGTTGGGGTTAGTATTTTTTTAATTTTTTTTATTTTTTTTGAATTCATAAAAAAATACTCTACCAGTCAAAAGTTTTTGACTACCTTTTTTTATTTTTAATATTTTTTCTTCTGCATTTATTTGATTAAGTGTACAGCAAAAAGTCATTTTTAAAAATATTTTTTAATTTAAAATAACCGTTTTCTATTTTAATATATTTTAAAATCCGTTTTAAAGCTTGATTTTAAAGATGAATTTTTAGCATCATTACTCCAGTCACATGATTCTTCAGAAAACATTTTAATATGCTGATTTGCTGCTAAAAAAACATGTATTATTATTATGCTGAAAACAGCTGAGTAGATTTTTTTTTGTTCCAGGTTGCTTTAATGAATAGAAAGTTCAAAATAACAGCATTTATAGAAATCTTTTGTAACCTCACTTTTGATCAATGTATAGCATCCTTGCTAAATGAAAGTATATATAGTATATTAATATATATAAGTGGTATCAATTGATAAAAAAACTAATTCATTAACTAATTAATCACACATTTTTCCTGGAATTAATCACGATTAATCCTATCCGACATTAAGGTTTTTAATTATACTTTTATATTAAAGAAATTTCACATTCATGATTCAAATTAATGTAGATACAACATAAAGAACGTATATATTTGTAATATTTTTTTTTTATGACTGAAGGCAAGTATTACTGATTCCAGTGGATGTCTATAATTTTATATAGTATGTATATATATGTGTATATATATGTATATATGTATATGTGTATGCATATGTATGCATGTATGCATGTATATGTGTGTGTGTGTGTGTGTGTGTGTGTGTATATATATATATATATATATATATATATATATATATATATATATATATATATATATATATATATATATATATATATATATATATATATATATATATATACGTGTATATATGTATATATACGTGTATATATGTATATATATATATATATATATATATATATATATAAATAAATAAAATTTGGTATAGTGTGTAATGTTACAAAAGCTTTTTATTTCAGATGATGCTGATATTTGGATCTTTCTATTCATCAAAGAATTCTGAAAATAAAATGTACTTAACTATTTTAAATATTTAGAATAATAATAATGGTTCTTGAACAGCAAATTAGCATATTAGAATGATTTCTGAAGGATCATGTGACACTGAAGACTGGAGTAATGATGCTAGAACGCTCACAGGAATAAATTTACATTTTAAAATACATTCAAATAGAAAGCCGTTATACTAAAAAATCTTTCACAATATTACGGCTTTTGCTGTATTTTGGATCAAATAAATGCAGGCTTGGTGAGCAGAAGACAGAACTGTTTTTTTTTTTTTTTTTTAAATTCTGTTCAAACTTTTGACTAGTTGTGTAATCTTTAAAACAGTTTCGTTAGTGAATAATTTCATGGGTGAAACTGCAGAAATAATATGTCGTCTTACAATACAAGGTGCAGATTTATAAACTGGTCAGGAGAAAGTGTTGACGGTAACAGCAGACTATTGAGTTTTAAATATAAAATTTCACACTACAGACAGTGATTGTTACGCACTTTATGAAATGAAAATACTGAGTTCTGCACAAAGAGGACTGTATTGAGCAGGAATAACCATGACAACGAGTTCCACTTGTTTTGATCATGACCGCAGTATTGTCCTTTCCATTTAGAAACATTCTCCTATTCCTTTGGTTTTTGTTTGCACTACGAATTTAATATAAAGTGAATGCGACAGATTTGTAATTAGTCCTGTTTGAGCATCTGATAAAGTTGTTTACCACTTTCTTGCCTTAACATAATTTACTCACCGTCTTGGTTTTCTGCGCATCTGGGGAAAATTCTCTCAATAAGGGCATCTAGACATTCGATTTCCTCTACCGTTGTCTCTTGGCTCCTGGAAGGGCTCATTAGCTCTGGGATATGGTTGGATCAGTTGGAGATGTTTCTTTCCAGGGCGTCTGATTTTGTGGAGTGGTTAAGAATCTTTATATATAATTAGTTCTGCACAACTCCACATTGCTTAAACACACAGGAATTAAAGTTATTGTGACTGTTAATGCTCCAGTTTGCGCTTTATTTGTACCTTTTGTGTACTTTTAGATATACACGTTTAGCCATCCATTTGACCTAAAGCCCAGAGGTAGCAATCTGATAAAAGCCTATTTAGTAGTGAAGGCAGTAGGAAGGGTGGCCTTCATTTTAAGAGTATGAGCCAATTCCCAGCATCAAAACAGATCTGTTTATGCCTTTTTGGTCTCAGCTCATGGCCCAATTAAAAATAAAATTCACCCGTAAGGGCAAAAAATCTTTTGAAAGTCTCCACAACACCTTGTGAGACATATTTATGTTGAATAATCTGTCATTTTATTTCCCTCTCTCCTGCCTACCCCCATGAGGAAATCCTTTTACCTGCACAAAAATAAATCAAAGCAACCATAGAAACACAGACTTATATGTCAAAATCTTAACTGTTCTTGTTTAAGATCTTGATGAATGTTTTTAGAAATATAGGGCATTCAGCACTTTCTTTCAGCATTTTATTAGCCGTTGTAATTCTGCTGATGAGTCACGTAATGCAGGAACTAAGTATGTGCATTTTGGCTGCTTAATGCTTCATCAGCGTCTGGTAACATAAGCCTCATATTATTTTAATAGTAGTTTAGTAATAATAGTTGAATTTATAAAAATGACCCTGTTCAAAAGTTTGCATACACTTGATTTTTAATACTGTGGTGTTACCTAAATGTTTTATTGTTTGATAGTTGTTCATGAGTCCCTTGTTTGTCCTGAACAGTTAAACTCCCTGCTGTTCTTCAGAAAAATCCTTCAGGGCCCACAAATTCAGCATTTTCATGTATTTGAACCCTTTTCAACAATGACTGTATGATTTTGATTTTGAGATCCACCTTTTCCCACTGAGGACAACTGAGGGACTCTCATGCAACCATTACAGAAGGTTCAAACGCTCACTGATGCTTCAGAAGGAAAAATAATGCATTAAGAGCCAGGGGGTATAAACTTTTAAACAGAATGAAGATGTGTAAATTTTTCTTATTTTGCCTAAATATAATATATTTTTTTTCATTTAGTACTTCCCTTCAGAAGCTACAGAAGATACTTCCATGTTTCCCAGAAGACAAAATAAGTGAAATTTACCCTGGTCTTCAAGTTCAAAAAGTTTACACCCCTGGCTCTTAATGCGTCATGTTTCATTCTGGAGCATCAGTGAGTGTTTGAACCTTCTGTAATAGTTGCATAGTCCTTCATTTGTCCTCAGAGTGAAAAGGTGGATCTCAAAATCATACAGTTATTGTTGAAAAGGTTTCAAATACACAAAAATGCTGAAAAACCAAATAATTTGTCTGACCTAAAGGATTTTTCTGAACAACAGCAGGCAGTTTACTGTTTACAGTTTACAAACAAGGAACACATGAACAACTAAAATCAGTGGATCATTCAACAACACTGTATTAAGAATCAAGTGTATGTAAACTTTTGAACAGGGTAATTTTTTATAAATTCAGCTATTATTTCTTTATTTCTCTTGTGGAATAAATGTAAACATATTTTATGTGAATGTCTTATTGAGGTCAGTACTGAAGAAAAAATAACATGCATTTTGTATGATCCCTCTTATTTTGCTCAAATAATTAACATTTTCCAGATTCTGCAAGGTATGTAAACTGTATGTTAATACTAAAATTCAAACAGTTTAATGACTCCTTTTATCCTTTTTTTCTTCATATGACATTTTTCTGTTTCTCACCTGAAAGAATCATTATCCCCTAAAAGGTATGGAAGGTGTACTTGCTAAGTTGTTGCGGTTTGTAAGGTGTGAAACGTGTCAAGCAGGTGCAAACACTTTTTTTTAAATAATTTGCTGTGTTTCAGTCTGTGTATGGAGGGCATATAGCATCTCATTTAAATGACTGTTGTGGCATTTTTTTTATTTGATAAAAAGCAGACACCATCATAATGCTCCATCAGTGTTAATGCAATTACCTCATGGATGCTCATTCAGGACACATGAAAACACATGAGCACCAAATGTGTGTCAAAATGAGTCCACTCTCATTGACTTTTATGAAATGCTAAAAATAGCAGGATTAAATGTGCGGCATAGCAGTTTGAAGGTAATATTAATTTAGTCCTGAAACGAAGAAAAAAAGATGATTTTTAGCATGAAGAGACAGTCATATGAAAGATGTCATGGCTCATCAAGAAGCATTTACTCTTAATGACATCATAACGCCTCTGAGGATCACAAACCAGTTGAAATGAAAGGCAAAGAAGCGGCTCGCTGCTCAGAATGAGGCTGTTTGTATATTTGTATGTATTCATTTGCAATTTATTGAAATTAACTGACCATGCTCTGCTTTATTGTGAGGTAATGTCACATCTCTGACTCACAGGCTGCTGGGTAAATCCCCGCATGTTGTTTTTGGAGGTAGCTGAGATGATCATCATAATGCCATGTGACTACGAAGTGGTTTGAAATGGTTCCTTCAAAGTCATTCTTGATTTAGTCTTTCATAGATCATTCCCGAGTGGAGAAACTTTCCCCATCCCACCCCCAGCTCAACCCCTGGCAGAAGAATCAATGCTAATCTTCACCTAACCTGTGAATTAATGCAGATTGCAAGAGTAGCATGCCCCAGTCAGCACTTTCCCTGTCACCCGCAAGCAAATTATGCAGGAAATCAATGCCAACATGTCAGATTGTGCCTGACTCTCCCAGCTTGCACCTTTCACCTGGTGCTGGAATATGACACCAGAGCTTGTCGTGGTTAGCACTGTGCTGTTTAATTAACAGTAAAGAGGATACTTAATGGGCCATCAGCAACTGGGGAACTGCATTTTTAGCAGGGTTGTGCAAAATTCAGAATTGAAAATTTGGCTGCCTTTCAGTTCATGAATGTGAATTCTATTTATCCTATTGATCTATCATTCTACCGTTTTATCTATCATTCTATCATTCCATCATTCAATGTATTGTTCTATCTATTTGTCTGTTCCATTTTTCTAGCTATTGTTCTGTCATGTCCATTGATCGATCTGTCTATCGTTCATTCCATTGTTCGTTCCATCGCTGTTCCATTCTTTTATCTATCATTCCATCGTTCTAGATACTGTTCTATCGTCTCCAGTGTTCTATATATTGTACGTTTGTTCTATCTATCTATCTATCTATCTATCTATCTATCTATCTATCGTTCCATCTGTCTATCGTTCTATCGTTCCATCTGTCTATCGTTCTGTCGTTCCATCTGTTTATCGTTCTGTCGTTCCATCTAGCTATCGTTCTATCGTTCCATCTATCTATCATTCTATCTATCGTTCCATCTATCTATCGTTCTATCTATTGTTCCATCTATCTATTGTTCCATCTATCTATCGTTCTATCTGTTGTTCCATCTATCTATTGTTCTATCGTTCCAACTAGCTATCGTTCTATCATTCTATCTATCATTCAATCTATCTATCGTTCTATTTATCGTTCCATCTATCGTGCTATCTATCGTTCCATCTATCTATCATTCTATCTGTTGTTCCATCTATCTATCGTTCCATCTATCGTTCTGTCTATTGTTCCATCTATCTATTGTTCTATCGTTCCATCTAGCTATCGTTCTATTGTTCCATCTATCATTCTATCTGTCGTTCCATCTATCTATCGTTCCATCTATCATTCTATCTGTCGTTCCATCTATCTATCGTTCCATCTATCATTCTATCTGTCGTTCCATCTATCTATCGTTCCATCTATCGTTCTATCGATTGTTCCATCTATCTATTGTTCTGTCATTCCACCTAGCTATCGTTCTATCGTTCCATCTATCATTCTATCTGTCGTTCCATCTATCGTTCTATTGTTCCATCTATCTATCGTTCTATCTATCCTTCTATCTTTTGTTCCATCTATCATTCTATTGTTCCATCTATCATTCTATCTATTGTCCATCTATCTATTGTTCTATCTATTGTTCCATCTATCGTTCTATCTATCGTTCTATCGTTCCATCTATCTATCATTATATCATTCTGTCGTTCATCTATCTATCGTTCCATCTATCATTCCATCTCGTTCTGTCATTCTATCTATTGTTTCTGCCATTCTATTTATTGTTTCTATCATTCTATCATTCTATCTGTCGTTCTATCTATTGTTCTGTCATTCTGTCGTTCTATGTATTGTTCTGTCATTCTATCATCATTCTATCTATTATTCTTTGATATATTTATTATTCTTTCAATCTATCCTTCTATCATTCTGTCTATTGTTCTATCTATAGATCCTTTGATTTCTTGTTTTACCATTCTATCACTTTTTGATTTTATAATTTTATCATTCTATTGATTTATTGTTTTATTATTCTATCATTCTTTTGTTCTTTCTGTCTAATCATTAATTCTATTATTCTGTCATTTCTATTTTCTCTCTGTAAGGCTTAAAAGCCTCACACCTTGTGGCTTTAAAAAAAAAAAAAATCTAAACTTTCAAACATGTTTTGAAAAGCCACCATTTAAAAAGTTAGTTTGTTGTAAATCTATTTAGGAATTAATTCTGAATTTTAAAAAAAAATTCAATTTTTGATAGAACCTGCTTTTGGGATGGTCTCACCACTGACCCAAAGCATATGTGTCAAGCCTCCCATTCAAACATGTAGCAGTTTTTTTTTCGGGTTTTTGTTGCTAGAGTAATGACCTCACGTAGAATTTATCTTGGCCATCTCTACCTCCAAGAAAGGTCCTCCGGAGGGCTCATTCAGTCGTTAACAGAATCTTCACTCCATATCCCTTGGGCTCTACCTCAATTGGCTCTATTAGATGTGATTGCATTTCCACCAAAACCTCAAAGGCCTGGATATGATTTTTGTGTTGGGATCCACTTACTTTTCAGAAAAAGGATGAAAAACCCTCTCAGAATCAACCCACGGCAGTCCGTCCGTTTTGGCTCTCTGGGACATCATGCATTCAGGAGACAGGTTTTTGCACAGCTTTTTGATAAGGACCATTCTGTCATCTTGTGTGCAGTCTGGAGTGAGTTGTTGTCACTGTCGGAATGAGAATAGACTTGAGTCCAAGCTCAGCATGGATATGGGCCCTCTCCAGCCAGAATGCCGGAATGCCAGACACTGCGGTGTCAGTCTTGAGTAATGAAGACTATATGAATGGCTAAATCATTATTGTGGTCACTGATTTATCATTTTGTATAGACCTTCCATGTTATATTTCACCGCCTGATTGCATTGAGGATAGGAAAGTTAAATCAAATGTACTCTGGGAGGTAAAAATTACCTGGCGTGAATAATCTCTCTATTTTCGTCATTATTATAAGTGGGATAATTCTATTAGCCAGAACTTGCTAAATCTTCCCCACTTTAAAGCTTATGTCAATCAACATGATTGTCATGAAGTCCCAAAGATGAAACTTCCAGATGTCTCAAATTATTCTATATTTGAACTGAAAGCTGAAGGGTTTGTCTATGCAGTGGATTGTGCTTGACTGTAATGCAGCGGCTCTGGAATATGTTGAAAATCTAAATTCTGCAACATGATCTGAGCTGTTTTTGTTTCGTAACTGACCTTGCACGTCCTCATCAAAGCCCAAGCATTTTGCCGCCTTGTCATTTAATTCCAAATCGAAATTACGCTCAATCAATAAAGCCCTGCATAAAGCGACATTATGGTTTGGATATCACTGCACTTCAAAAATGATAGAAATTCAGCTGCTACTCTCTCTAAAAGAGCTATAGTGGAAGCATACACTGCAGTTGCATTTAACAAGGTGTTGTCCATCACTTTATGTGCATTTCCAAGGCTTTTAACCCATGAACAATGGATCATATAGCTTTACTGCAAATAAGACAGATGCCACGCGTTTAACTGCAGGATTAATTGATTAAAAATGCTCTCTTCCTCCTAACAGATGCTCCAGTTGCTCGTATTTGGCTTTTGAAAGCGTTCAGGTGTGCATAAAGAATGACTCTATTTGAATTACAGGCACGACCCAATGAGTGCCAAGGAAGAGCAGCATGGGGTTTCATCAACTAATACGGAAACACAAAACCACGGATGAGCTCACGCTCAAGTTAGTTTGGAACTAACCTCTGCACTTGACACCCACATAATCATGAGACCTAAAAACATTTTCACACTTTGGAAAAGATTTGCCTGTACGCCTAAAAAGATTTGTGAATATATTTAGTATTGGTCTCTTTGGAACCTTCGCCCTCCAATGTTATTTTGCTATTCTGATATTAATCGCTCATACTCACTGCTGATGGTAGTGTTTTGAAGCCTTTGGCCGTTTTTTTCTTAAAAAGGTCTCTGGAAAGACTTTGAAAAGACTTCTGTACAGAATGTATCCTCCTTTTAAAGTCTCAGTTCTCAGCACAGCAGTGTGTTTATGCTCAGAAAAACACTGGATCTTTTTGTTCCCTTTTAATTTTGCTCAAGTTTGCTCAATCGAAATGAGACAGCAGGAAAGCGCTCTTGTGTTTTAAAGGAAACGGGTGGCCGTTTCAGTAATTAGCCAATCAGAGTGACAGAATTCACGTCATTCTTTTATCAGTTTTTCATAAAGGTGCTTCATACTCCCATAAATCGTTCTTTATTAGAAAACAATTTGCCGCAAGCTATGAATGACACATCCTCACCAAGAGACTGCACTCATTTGATTAGACAGGGAAGGTGTGTTTGTAATTTGTGCTGGTAGAATGCGCATCCTCCATAAAGATTTAATGATGTTGATAAAAGTTGGGAGTAAAAGAAGAACAATGGCCGGTTGATTAACAGAAACATCAAAAGCAGCTTAATTTGCTCTTAAGACTGAAGTGGTAAGCAGAACTTTGCTGACTGTACTTTTCAACCCTGGTGTTATTTTAACTGTAGGCAATTTCACTAATTATTGCAAACTGCTCATTAAGTTGTTTGAACTGAATTGGATGTTTGACAGAATTGCATTTATTTAATTAAATATGTAGAAATGAATGGGGTAAAACAGTATAGTATAAAATATTACAATTTAACCTAACAGTTTTCTATTAAACATATTTTAAAATGTCATTTGTGACCCTGGACCACAAAACGAGTCAGTAGTAGCACAGGTATATTTGTAGCAATAGCCAACAATACACTGTATTGGATCAATTTTTCTTTTATGCCAAAAATCATTAGGATACTGACTAAAGATCATGTTCCATGAAGATATTTTGTACGTTTTCTACCATAAATATATCAAAACTTAATTTAGCATTGCTAAGAACTTCATCTGGACACCATCAGATTCCAGATTTTCAAATAGTAATGTAATTCTCAGCAGCCATTACTCCAGTTTTCAACTCACATGATCCTTCAGAAATCATTCTAATATGATGTACTTATTTTCTTTGTTAGTCCATCATGCGTTTTGACTGCACACATTGCCCTTTCACCTTTATTATTACCGAATGTGCTGTTACAGCTCTAGAATTAAATAACTAGTGATCAAAGGTCAGCAAGTACATCAGTGAGCACCAACCTTAACATAGGCAAATGGCCTGGATAATTGGGTCAATAGCAATTTATGATGCCATTCTCCAGAAATATCAGTGGACAGCTGGGCAGGATGTAACTAGAGAAGCTACAGGAAAGGGCGAATGCGATGTAAAGTCATCCCGCTGCCTCACGTGTGCTCAATTGACACATTCAACACCGGCCTTGAAGCGTTTGCTTCTATATGCATGATGGAAAAGAGCCTCTCCCAGGGTGACCATTGAGCCTCACAGCAACTCTGAATGTAATGAAACCACTTTGCCAGCAAGAAAGAGATGTGAGTAACACTGTAACTTGACACAAATTCTTAGGAGCTTGTAAAAATCTGGAGGAGAGATGACAGAAATACCTTTTTGAGGTCTCATCAGCCAGTATGTGAATATTTCAGTGCAGCGGTGCTTTAATAGGACAGCAAAGCTTTTGCACGACACTACAGGGAATTTCTGGTTAAACAGTCATTTGAAGCCCTCGGAGTGAAATCTCAATTTATTCTAGAGCTTCTGTCTAATCTGAAGCTACAAAAAGAGGAATTTTCAATTGTTTTATTCTGTGTCTTGCTCTTAATTTGGGTGGAAACCCCCTCCTGTCAACAGGACTGAAAGAATAAGATATTGTTTTGTAACAATTTTTTAAATTAAAGTGCAGTACACTATACTGTGTAAGTCATTATTTTTGTTTTCTTTGCACACAAAAAGTATTCTCGTAGCTTCATAAATTACGGTTGAACCTCTGATGTTACTGTTTTATCAATGTCCTTAGTACCTTTCTAGGCCCTGCATATGGTAGTTGTGTTGCAGTCTATGCAGGGTCAGAAAGCTCTCAGATTTCATCCAAAATATCTTAATTTGTGTTTTGAAGAGGAACAAAAGTCTTACGGGTTTGGAACGACATGAGCGCAAGTAATTAATGACAGAATTTTCATTTTTAGGTGAACTATCCCTTTATTTTTGAATGTTGTGTTTCCCACACAGTGGGTCTTTATACTGTACATAAATATACCAATCTGCTACCTTTACATTTTAAAAGGATCATTATGTTCATTATGGCGAATTTGAAAACCTCTAAAATAGATTGACCGCATGAATTGGAATGGTTCTGTAATCTTCTGTTTTGCTTTACCCAAAAAGGCTATTGTGTAAATAAGTTGGACAGAAACGGCTCAGTAGGCAGGAGGAATAACACCAAATGAGCGAGAGCATATCAATACGGCCTTGAAAACACATATGTAGTACTCACAAGTGAATTGACTGAAGGTTTAAAGAGTCCTGAACAGCATTACAAATGAATTTGGCAGATGCATGTGGTGGCATTTTAAATCCGAAGCCTTGCAAGCAGATCCTAGCCTGACACTGTGGGGCCGCTTCAAGGAAGCACAACACATATTTATGCATGAACATGGACTATTCGGAAGGTCAGGTATATGTTCCTAGCATCTTTAGCCCTTGATGCGAAGGGAGTGAAATCTGTCTGGTCAGTAAGATTTCATGCAGATGTCAGTTACTTTGTGCTTTAGGCTTGACTAAAGGTGGTTTTTCTTCACAGTGGCCTCCGGAATCCCTCTGATAATACACATTGTCTGGCTCACCGTCTTTCTGTGGCCGTTTGATCTGTTAGTTGAGCAGCAGGAGAGTTCCTGAAAGAAAGGTCACGTGACATGAGAGGAAGAAAATAAGGTTTATACAAAGGAAGCTTTTCACAGGCCTTGTACGAGTCTTTTTGCAGCCTTGGTGACCTATTCTTAAAAAGACCACGAGTATGTCATATGCCCAATGCCCTGGGAGATGAAGCGATTGCCCTTTTCGGCTATTTGGAGTAACAAGCGGCCCAAATGTGCACTCACAGACTCTGATAATTGGAGGCACCTGGCTTAGTACATTATTTTGGTGTTTGCATCAGGACTGCACTCATGTTTGCACAACAGTTTCTCGTGTCTACCATCTAGAAAAGCAACATTTGTATCGGGTATAATGCCTAAGGCATTGATGTTAGTAGTGAGTAATCAGTTTGGCCAGTCTGCAGTTAGCATAAGGTGACTGGCAGACTTTCACTTGATCACATGCTTTATAAAAACCCTCCTTGACAGCTTGATAAAGAGCAGCAGAAAGCCTATTGAATGGAATTAGCCTCTGCAGCTTCATAAAACACTGGTACAAGGTACATTTCCTGCTGTCTGGACTCTCATGCAGCAGAATGAGGACTAATGCTGGATGAAGTGTAGTTTCCCCTTTTTGAAGAAGCTGTGATTTTTCTGTGTAAAACTGACCACTAGGATGTTGAAGACTTTGTAGAAAAAGTTCATATTATTAAGTAAGCCATTGTTCTGTTATGTTGCAAGGTGGTTTCTAAGGTGTTGTTACCTGAATGATTTATAGCAAAAATGACTGTATGATTTTGAGATCCATCTTTTCACACTGAGGACAACTGAGGGACTCATATGCAACTATTACAGGCAGTTCAAATACTCACTGATGCCTCAGAAGGAAACCACGATGCATTTGAAGATCAGGGTAAATTCAGCTTATTTTATCTTCTGGGAAACATGTAAGTATCTTTTGTAGCTTCAGAAGGGCAGTACGTAATGTTAAAAATATGATATTTAGGCAAAATAAGAAAAATGTACATATCTTCATTCTGTTCAAAAGTTTATGCCCCCAGCTCTTAACGCATCGATTTCTTTCTGGAGCATCAGTGAACGTTTGAACCTTCTGTAGTAGTTGCATATGAGTCCCTCAGTTGTCCTTTAGTGTGAAAAGATGGATCTCAAAATCATATAGTCATTGCTGGAAATACACAAAAATGTTGAAAAAACAAAGAATTTGTGGGATCTGAAGGATATTTCTGAAGAACAGCTAGCATTTAACTGTTCAGGACAAACAAGAGACTCATGAACAACTACCACAGTATTAAGCATCAAGTGTATGTAAACTTTTGAACATGGTCGTTTTTATTTATTTTCTCTTGTGGACTATATTTAAACATCTTTTATGTGAAATCAGGTCAGTACTAAATGAAAAATACCATGCATTTTCTTTGATCCCTCTTATTTTGGTCAAATAATTAACATTTTGCAGATTCTGCAAAGTGTATGCAAACTTTCAACCTTAGCTGTATGTAGAATATTCCTAAAATGTGTTTTTGCACCTGTATTGCTTTTGTACACAACTCTTATTTGCAGCATGCAAGACTTAAGCTGCCGTTCCCCAGAGATGAACTCCTTAATGATATAGTTAGTATGCTGCATTTCTATCAATGCACTCTCTGACTCAGAATCAATTCACATTTTTTGTGAATTGATTTTTAGTCGTTAAGTAAAGAATTGCGATGTAGGATTGATTAAGGCATCATTAATTTTAGTATCAATAATTATATGAGAAAGCTTTCCACATTAAGCTATCAATATTCTTATTTCAGAAGGATACTCTTTATGTTGTGTACTAATTTAAACGATCCAGCTATTCATAAAATGTGCAGTACATTAGAGCTGAGCTTTATCATGTGCTCTTTGCAAACTTTTCTGTCATTAACAGCATTCATTATATATAGACAATAGCATAGCGGGTTTCAGGGACATCATACAAACACTAAATAGTCTCATTGGTGTCTATGACAATGCAAGCTGCTTCTCCATTCATAGTAATGGAATGAAGACCAATAGACCTGGAATATGATGTAGAAACAGCACTTTAGCACAGGATGACAGTTGCTGTATGACGCTGAGCTGTAATCCAGGGGGTGTTTGGCGAACGTCTGCATGCAGCCTGATAAGTCAACGGAACATGGATCAGCCTGACATAGAGCCAGTAGAGCTTATTGTTCTCAAGCCAGATTTATATGTGCCGTTATCAGTGTATCCTGCTCAGTTTGTGTGTATAGCACTATGCATTTATGTGGGCTCCCAGTGACAATGACGTGCGCTCCTCTGGGGCACGTGTTCAGCGTGCATAATTGCCATGTGTGATTCACCTAGCATTTCATCTCTGTGTCATTAGACATTAGTATTTCTGCTAATATTAGCTTAAAAAAAGCACAGACTACTGAAAAGTCAAAAAAATCCATGTGCATGACAGTCCCAGGAGCCCAGTCCTAGCTTCCTAGGTGGAATCCCTAAGTGCATTTTACCCACAACTGCTTCTCTAAACATGGTAGTCATCAAGTAGAAAAGCAGGGTAAACATTGCTCGCCAGAGAAGCATAACTAGCGATGTCATAAGCCAACCTGTAATGACAGAACGGTAGTCGCTCTCAATGCCCATCTGTATTGTATATCGATTTACTCTCGAGATGCTCCTTCAGCATGTGAAGTAGCAGCAAATGTCTTACACCATCCAAATAATGTTTTACAGCTTACTGAAGTGCCGCTATCGTTTCTCCTCGCTCTAAGCCCAGACAGAGAGATGTGCTCTGGGGACACAGAACAGTGTAATTGGGACTTTTGTGTTGGAAATATAACATAAATAAGTCTCAGGAGTTCAGCTAGTCTTTGGGTCAATGATGAGAGTGGCTGGACTTCAATATACTGTGGCTCTCAGTGTCTGTGAGTACTGTATGTGAGGCCTATATCTTCATTTTATGCATGTTCAAGTTCAAGTTATTTTTATTTTTTCCTATTATTGGTCAGTGTTTAACATTTAATTGTAAAGTATTCTTTGATGAATAAGAAGTTTAAAAGAACAGCATTTATTCAATATAGAAATATTTTCTAACAAAAAAGTCTTAGTATTGTTTCTATCACTTTTTATCAATTTAACATATCCTTGAAAGAAAAATGTACTGACCCCAAACTTTGAACAGTATATTGTTACAAAAGATTTTTATTTTAATAAAAATGCTGTAGGTTTGAATGCTCTATTCATCAAGGAATCCTTAAAAAAAAAAAAATAATAATAATAATAATAATAATTCTGTATTACAGGTTCCAGAAAAATATTAAGCAGCACAACTGTTTCCAACTTTAATAATAAATCAGCATATTAGAATGATTTCTGAGGGATCATGTGACATTGAAGACTAGAGTAATTATGCCAAAAATTAAAGTATACTAAAACAGAAAACCACTATTTTACATTGCAATAATATTTCACAGTATTACTGATTTTTCTGTATTTTTAATCAAATAAACAGCCTTGACGAGACTTAAACCTTAAGCCTCTTTCATACAGAGATTCTGAAAAATACACGGGTAATGCATTCCGGGAACTGTCCCGGGATCGTTTGATTTTGGTTCATTCACACTGCCAGTGATTTTCCGGAATATGTGCGTGCGTTCACACACAACCCGTAGAGATGCCGTAAAGACACGTGACATTTAGCACATTAGGTTATAATGCGACGTGTACCGTTTCACTAAACTGGCGAATGGTTTCCACTTCAGCACGGATAGTAAAAAAGATCTGCCTTCACAACACTCAGTAAAAGGGACGCACAATAACGTGCTTCTTCACTTTTACATAGCCTTTACGGCATTGGTTCTGGCTTTTGTTCACACAGCACTCGTTCAAGTCCCCAACCCGGAATCGTTCCCGGAATCAATCCCGGGACGTGGTTGCATTCACACAGAAGGCACTCCGGCAATGTTACGGCAATTTTCCGGAATCAACAGGCAGTGGGAAAGGGGCTTTACTGATCCCAAAGGTAAAAAAGTGACTAAGAATTATCACAAATACGCAAGTACGACCTGATAGAGCACATGTCCAAGCACACATCAAAGCTTAATGTCGAACCCTGTATTAGTAGGTGAACACATAATCCAATTAGCAAAAATATTTAATAAACGATCACAGGTCTGTGAATAATAGCCGTTTTGAGTGGCTTATTGAAAGTGCGTCAATGGGGAGTCATGCAGTTTGTGAGGTAAATAAATGTAAAGTGATCCTTGTGATCTAAATCTGCTTATTTGGCTGACGCATGGAAACATGATGAGGCAAAGCTTGGTGGTTTCAGAGTAATCTGACATTTATATTCGTACCCTGGTTGGTGAGATGGCCTATTTGTGGTGCTGACCAGCCCGGCGTCCTGCTTATGGTGCTCATAGTTGGTGGGGTATTAATAGCAGAGGAGCCAGATGATATTTCCTGAATCCTGTGTGGTTTCTGATGAGCTACAAGGTCCAATATAATCAGTCCTAATGCAGAATATCACACCCACGTAATGTTTGTCATATTATACCAGGGGATGAATCATCCACAACAAGCACTTTACTGAGTGATTGATATGGAAATGCATCGGGATTGGTAATGAAATGAGCTGATTTGTTGCTTTTTCCTTTCCTTTTCTAATATAATAGAGAATTTGGATGTCTCTGTCTCTTTGCGATCACGATTGCCCATTAGCTTCCAGCTCATTAGCTCCTCTCCTGCAATATGGCCCTTTGTGTTCGTAATTGACGGAGCGTTTACAGTTGACCAACTCATTACAATATCTCTGCACACCCCACTGACATGGCACTCAGCCTCCTGGGAGTTTTTTAAGCTCAGGTGATAGCTTGTTGACTCGAAGACGATGGCTATTTAAGGAACTGAAAAAGGGGCACAAAAAGGACAAAGCATCTGCGGTGGTTTGTATGGTTTCTGCAGCTGCTTGAGTCTCTCTTTCTTGGTTGTTTGCTGTAATTTTTTTTCTCCATGAACTTAACATCCCAGCAGACTGTCTTGCGGTTCAGTTTGCTCAGTTCCAATCTTTTGTTGTACGCCTTTGGCACTCTGCAGCTTGTGATAGATTGCAGTTGTTCCTTGTAGAAATGCCTGGATATGGCTTGTTTTCACCAAGTGGGCGTTAAATCTTAAAACCTGCACAACATTCGTTATACATTAGTTGTGAGTTCTGAATGAGAGAGAATGGATCCCACATTGTTTGTCTACCTGAGGTTTTTATTGATGGTTCAACTGGTCTTTTCAACTACATGGTTAGCTGAGGGAATTGCTTTGGGATGAAAGCTCAGTTTCTCTAAAATTTCTTCATAAATCTTTCCAGATATTATAAGTTCATACTGCAAATTTGTATAGTTTAGTTGTAGACTAGTGTACTCACTTGATCTGTTACAAAACAGAGAGGGCTACCCATATGCCCTCTTCTTACACATTATTGGAAAATGTTAAATATTAATGTTAAAATATAAATTTGTTTTTATTTATACAACCAATAATAAGTTTTTTATGTTTTTTTTTTAAAGACGTCTCTTCTGCTCACCTTTGATCCAAAGTACAATAAAAACAGTACAATTCTGAAGTATTTTTACTGTTTAAAATAACTTTTTTAATTATTTTTTTTCTATACTATTAGAAAGTCTATTTTTAAATAAAATTAATTCCTGTGATTTCAAAGCTGAATTTTCAATATCATTACTCCAGTCACATGATCATTCAGAAATAATTTTAATATTCTGATTCTGATTTATTATTATTGTTGAAAACAGCAAAGTAGAAATGTTAGAAATTATCTTAAAAGTCTTTATCACTTTTGATCAATTGAAAGCATCATTGCATTTAGCATCTATGCTAAATAAAAGTATTCATTTCTATAACTTATATTTCAAAAAATTACTGCTTTTGCTCTATTTTGGATCAAATAAATACAGGCTTGGTGAGATGAAGAGAATTCTTTAAAAAAACATTACAAATATTACCGTTCAAAAACTTTTGACTGGAAGTGTATATATGTTTTATTTTTATTTAGTTTGTTGTAAAGCGTTCTGCGGTTTTTGACCGTTTTGAGTTATTTTTAAACTAATATGTTCAGCATTGAATAAACTACAAGTTTAAAATAATCAAAAAGTGACAGGATTCATTACCAAGAGCTCGGTGAAAACACAAATCCAAGATGGTAGATGATGTGACAGGAATGTTGATTATGAATTTAATTTACTTAATATTGAAACCATATGAATAATCAGCATTTTTCACATCATCTTTCATTTATATATTCACTGAAATTGCTGTTAAAGTGTAACCCAAAGAAGTTATTTTGAGAGGCAGCTTAATTAAGTCAACACTTTAGAACAAAAATGCCTCAAATGCAAAAATGCCTACGAAGCCTTAAAATGCTGCCTACAGAGACAGCTCACTAGGTTTTGGAAGAGAGCCTAATGGCAGTTCTGTGACTTTTTTGAACGCATGTCTCTTCTGTTGGAATATAAATTCCCAGTTTTCCCATCTTTCATATTCCACGCACAGCATGGTGCCATGTAAAATAAGGTTGTTTTGTGTCTCAGATCAGATGAGAAGACACATTGGGGTATACGGCAGCTCCCAGCATCAACCCGTGACTGATCTAGGCGCTCGGCAGCAAGCATCGAACGCCGTGAGAGCATTGAGGGAATCTGCAGGAGTGCCGAAAGCCCTCAGGGAAATCGTGTTTACTCCCCCCGTCCTCCCAGATCTATGGTGCTTGCTCTCCCCCTCTTCTGTTTATTTTCCTCTTCAGAAGTATAGGCTAAACATTCTCAACTGCATGTATGATGAAATGCTTCGAACTGCGTTTTGGAATGGTGCCCAGTAATAATTTGTGAATATAATTACCGTCACCCTTTCTACACCTCCTCTTTGTGCAAAAAAATGTCTCCAAACATTGGCTGGGGGGCGATGTGGGAGACTCGATGAAAGAACTGGCAGTGACAGAACCTGGCGCAAATGAATAACACCCGCAGAGGTGATGACACGAGCAGATGGGCTGGTATGGTTGGGGTGGACACCAGAATACATCTTTTGGGCAGCACCTCTGGGAATCTGCTGCCTACACCTCTGTGTAAGCCATTAGTCCGTGCCGACCGCATCCACCCTTGAGCTCAGATTGCGTTGGCCGCGAGGCAAGAGCTGAATGGAGTCTGTGTTTGTGTTGAGTTTGTGTCGAGATGAAGTGCTTTGCTCAAGGCCACAACGTAGTTAACCACAGGAAGAAGAAAAGGGTGAAAAGGAATGAGCGCTGAAAGATAGACAGCAAAAGAGTCTTAACATGAGGCCTCCTGCCTCTGATGTAGCTTAAAGACTGTCACCATTTTTTTATTCCAATGACTTGTTTGCTATATTTGAACTCTTTTTAAGTCATATGATAACTTTGTGTTAGAAACATCTTGAAATTAACTTCCATTTGAGTTGCTAACTGCAGAGTGGATTATTGAGTCAGTGAATTTATTTATTTTTTCTCATTGAGCACAATTTATAGGAACTACTTTTATGATATTTTATAATGCGTTTGTGTCTGTCTCTTTAGAAGTTAGTCTATCTTTTGTGTTCCACAGAATAAAGAAAGAAACAAAGAAAGCCTGTTTGGCAGCCACATTTGCAATAACTCTGGCAGCTTTTACAGGGATGCAAGACCAACTCCTGCTGGCCAAACTCGCATATAGATACTAAATTAAAATCTGCAACAAAAAGTGTGCATAAATGTTGTTCTTATGCTTAAATATCATTAAAAAGGCACATATTTCAGGTAGGGCTGGGAAAATAAGTCAGTGCATCGCAAATTGAGAAATGGTTTTGCATCGCTTCTGAGATTATCCGAATGCATTGCGATTCTCTTTCGAACAGCATATGGCACTGCATGCTTTGGAAATGGCTGAACTCTGCTTCCTTTCAATTCCTTATGTTGCCCCCAGGTCTAAACCACCCCATCTCATTCTTGTTCCAAGTTGGACTCAAACCCGGCTTGCCTAACAAGAACGCTAAAGACTGCAGCCACTAGCACACCTCTTGAGATCAGGGGAGTAAGGTTTACCTGCACAGCACCTACCTCTATCCTCCGTTAAACTCACCCTCCTAAACCTCACTCCCATCCGGGTCATGGCACCAATGTAACCCCCAAGTCCTTACCGCCACACCCTGTTCTTGCTCCGAGTGGGACTCAAACCCACGTCACTGGCATGTGAAGTGGGCACACTAAAGGCCCCGATATACTTAAAACGAAATCGAAGAACGAACTGAAATGACGTCATTTCGAACAAAATCAGGCCAAAACGAAGTTCGTTTTGAGTTCGTTTCGGCAGTTCGAAACAGCTCACCAAAGCGAACTTTTGGGGGAGTTCGTTTTGGCTCCTAAACACCTTTGAGCGTCCATTGGTCCGCGGCGATTACGCAGTCGATGGGCGTGTTCTGGAACTCCGCCTGCTTTGACGCGTGAATTTTTTTCCCCGGTTTGTTCCTCATTCAACGGCAGGCAGACAGGAGATCAACATCCAAAACAAAAACTCCAAGGTAGCAACATGAATACACTGGAGAGTCGAGTAGCAGAGCTGGTACAGATGTATCTACACCTGTACGATCGCTCGTGGAGAGATTTTAAAGACGCGAGCGACTTGACACGTTTAAAAAACCCGCCTCCAGCAGCGGAGGGTGTCCGAATGTTCGAAAACAGTATACCGTTCCTCTGCCTTTTCGAACTTCTTTTTGCCCTCAAACGAACAACGAAAACGAACTTCGTTTGAAGTATATCGGGGCCTTAACAACAGGCTAAAGACCGCAGCTGCTAGTGCACCTCTTGAGATCGGGGAGTGAAGTTTACCTGTAGCAATGTAACCCCCCCCTCCTGCACAGCACCTATCGCTGGCCTCCATTACACTCACCCCCCTAAACCTCACTCCCATCTGGGTCACAGCACCAAAGTAACCACAATTTCCAACCCCACCTCATTCTTTTTCCAAGAGGGACTCGAACCTGGGTCACTGGCATGAGAGGTGGGTGCACTAACAAAGAGGCTAAAGACTTTACCTCTGGCCTCAGTTATCCGGGTCATGGCACCGATGTAATTTTGGGTTGGTAAAACCAATGCACACGTCTAATCACAAGTTTGCATCTAACTGTTGACTTTACCAATTGACAACAGGCTCTTTTATGTAGAGGCTGGGACTTGTTACACTATATTGTGCATTGTGCTTTTTCTTATTCATAGTAAACAAAGTGAAATGTTTAAACAAAGACAAAGAAATGTTGTAGTTAAAGTCTTAATATAATATATATAACTTAATATATGTTGCAGCATTGGCCTCCTTGATTGGACATCTCAAAGTTGGCTCTTGCCAAGGGTGACACCCTTGGTTTTGTCTATCCGTTTTACAGCGAAAGCCCCCATTAACCTTTTCCTCCAAATTAGCATTTAGAGCTTCAGTCCTTATCCCACCCTTGCACTGCTCTGCATACGGAATGGCTGCTGACCTTTTTGAGAGCGACTGAGAATAGCTTTCCTTGCTCAAATTCGAGATGGCAAATAATTGGCTTGATCAGCGCCCGCATGCATTCCAGAGGGTGACAGTTTTTGTGTCAGATGGAAACATAAAAACCCATACAGTGTAATCATGCTAGAGATTAGTGTCACTTTTAAAGACGGCCCATAAGCATCGACTGTCTGTCCGTATGCTCTCTATCTCACCACCGATGCAGCTTTGCACTAATTGGCTTTTGCACCTTCTGCTGTTGGACCGGCAGCAGATTTATGGGGAGTCCTGGGAGAGAATCGAGAGATTGGGTGATATCGATCCACTCAACAAAGCTTCACACGCCACTGGCTTTTCCCAGACTGAGTCCTTCTCAAGGATGCACATACACACTCATTCACACTTTGACACTTGGATACAGTGTTGTAACAAAAGTTATTAATTTAAGCACAATAAACTATGTATAATTAATGGTTATTAATTACACATACTTTATACACTTCTTTGAAACAGCCGAGTCGAAAATAAACCGAACTAATGCCCTCGTCCAGCGAGCATTAGCCGCTTTTATTCTAACTCTAAGAAAAATCAATTTCCTAGCCTTGAAAATTAATTTTTTTCACCGTAATTGGCTAAGTTACAGGACTGGATCAGTTTTGTAACGAAATCAAAGCAGTTTAAGTGACGTGATATTTGTGAGCAAGGAACACAGTAAGAAATTCATATGTGAATACAAAATGCGGGTTTATTGAATACGTAAAAAGGGGAAAATAAACACTAGCTAGCAAATAAACAAACACTACACAGACGACACATAAAACAAAACAAGAGAGAGAGAGAGAGAGTGAGTGAGGAGGAGAGAGAGAGTAGATTGGCATTCTTTTCATCAGCACAACCAAATCATCCGAAAAACCTGAATCTCCTTGACCTACAAGGGGCACAGCTTCCTTATTGCATCTAATAGTTAAATGGTTACTTGCATAATGGTTTCCTTTTGTGTGGTGCTTACGCAAGGGTCCAGATGCCAGCTCAAAGGTAGTCCTGATGATGTAATGGAGATGGAGCCTTCGTTGTTCCATTGATCGGCTGATCGGATGGTTACCAAAGGGGCTGAGGTGTAGATGCCAGGATAGAAAGAGAGAGTTCGGCCTCATGCTGGGGGAAACCGCATGTGGCTGGGCCATGGGGCTTGCCCCACGGCCTTTCCGTGGAGGACCTCCACGATAACTCTGAAGATCTTTCAGAAGAAGAGGAGAAGGGAAGAGAGGGGGCCGGACGGGGTGTGAGCCCTTTAAAGTCTGGACAGAGTCACACCTTCCAAAGTAGTTCCGGCCAATGAGAATGCTGGCTTTCTCAGTGGGAGGTTTGAAACTTGGTCTTCGTTTTATGGCCCTTTGTCTTAGAAAAATGTCAGTTTGCATATTTAAATCAATAGGGGTTCAGACCAGAAATGCTAAAGATTATTAGAACGTTAATATGTTGCACCGGTATCCGGATCTGATACACAGCATCTTTCAGAAAATCTACATACGAGTCAAAAGAGACCAAACATGGCATATACTGTATGTGGTTACATTAGCATTCTATCAAGACACAAGCATAAAACGGTTATAAAGAAAGAAATTTAAAGTAAGGAATACAAAGGACATGGACAGTCGTAATATACACACACTGATATATGAGCTAGGTGTCTTCGTTCACAGAAATGTTTGTCTGTGAATGAAATAGGGAAGAGTCCATTTCTATGAGCATTGGGTCTTTCCTATGGGGGGAAGTGAGTGACGAAAGGCAGTCTGCCTGCATAGTTGCAGATTCTCCTGCATAGTTTCACGTCGTGAACTGACCTTATCAGTGGTTGCTAGAAGCGTCCTGGTTGAGACTTGGTCACCCACTGTTGGGTTGGGTGAGGGGAAGTCTACTTCTTTGTTAAATGAATAAACCACTGATTTGGTTAAATCTAATGAGCCATTGTCTGATTGGTCCCTACTCTACAGTGTTATCTATGCCCTTCCCCACCACTTTCAAATTATCGGCGTAAAAATAAACTCACAGCCTTATTAAATGCATATGCGTCTCCTCATGATTAATGCAAACAGGCCATGTCTGTACAAACATCTTTGCCGTTTATATGAAATATGGATGATGGATGCGTTGTCTCAGTAAACAGCATAGACGCATTCAAATGGGACTGTCATTTGAAGTCTCTCACAGAAGGGTGGGAACTACACAAGGTATTCACAAGAGTTTATGAGCAATTACTGTTCTCAGAGAAACCCACATTCAATGGCAAGCTAATTAATGAAATTGTAATCAGATCACCTTTTGACCTTTCTTGCCCTTTTTGCAATCTCTGGCTTTTGTGCACTTTAGGTTCTGAAAGAGAGATGAGTGTGAGCATCTCATTAATATTTCCCAGTGACCCTGCTGTCTTTTACTTATGCTCTAATCCAAGTCTGTTTGAATTCCAAGTGCATAATTTAAAGAACACTTCTGCCAGAAAAGAAAATAAATGAAATCTCATGTCATTTCAAAATGTTTATGGAGTTTTCCTCCGCAAAAGGATATATTTATCGGGTTGTTTGTGCTGCTCTCTCTGGGCTGTCAAGCTCCAAAAATGACAAAAAGCACCATAAAAATGTTGTTTTCAAAAGCTTTGTGATAGTTGGGTGTGAACAACAGACCAAAATTTATTGAAAGTCTCTGTACGAGTGTGAAATAACATAAAGCTGAGTAGCTAATGACAGAATTTCACTTTTTATTTTTAAGCGACCATTATTTTTTTTTCTACACCTGAAATTAAAATAGGCACAGTTTGTGATGTGCAAAGAGCTCAGATGAAGTGTGGAAGTTATGCCTATTTGCATTAAAGCTATTAATGGCTTGTTGGTTAACATATGCAATTATAAATTTAATAACGTCTGCTAAATGACTAAAATGTAAAATGTAAATGTAAATAAATTTAACAAAAGTGAAAATGAGGCTTTGAGACAGTTGTAGAACAAGATGTGTCATAAACAGAATACAAGTGACATATTAACTGCATATATATTACATAAAAAAAAAAAAAAGCAAAACAATCACACATGCTTCAGTGTTGAAAGTGTGTTGGCACTAATCAGTATGCATATCCCATCGGAGAACTGTGTGACTGTGTGTAATATAGACACAGGGAAGTAAGAGAGAGAGCATGATAACAGTATAAGTTTAGCATTGTTGCTGAGTGAGAAGTTGAGATAAGCAGTGCGGGTATCTTAGGGGTGTCTTAGGGGTGTTTGTGTAGTTAACGGTAATTATCTTTGACTGATAAGTCTGGAAATCTGCCTTTCAATTAATTAGTGGAGAAACACTCACCCTCTGCTGTGCTCAGCTGTTTTCCAAATGGAACTCACACTTTTAAAAAGATGCCTGACATTATTTTCCTATTACTTGTTAGGGATGATGTACTACTTACTTAATTCTTGTCATTGTGCCTTTATTGTGCATTTATGCTGTGTTACAGTACTTTCATTGTGGAAAGTCATAACTTCCTCTTTACAGTAGAAATATGCAAAAGCACTGTTGGATTTCAAACCTGGAAAGATGCTAGTGTAAGCATGAACTTGGTGGCACGCAGTGATGTGTACACAGTTTATGATAAGCTGTTGAAATGCATCAATGAGTCAAAGTTCCTTCATGACAAAACAACCTTGCTCAGCAAATGTTTGCAGAGGCAGGTGTGTTAAATAATTCTTTTGATGAATTCACATCTGCTAAACAAATGCTAGCATTGTATAGCATAGTTCGTCCTCCGCAAATTTGTTTGCCTGGAGATGTTATTGTTGACGGTCAGAATCAGACACCTGCAAAGTAAATGACATTGATGCCAGTTTGATATCAAGGAATTCTCACTTCCAACAGTGGATGGAAAGCAGTATTAATGGTATCTGATTCTTGAAAATAAAATTTGTTTTGAAAAGTTGTAAAAAATGGTTGGAGTACGTTTTACAAGAAAATACTTCATTCTTTTTACTTCAAAATTTCAAGTTTAATCGCGTCCCGTTTTGTGGCATATTTTCTTGATAACCCCTAAAGGAACTTAAATTAAAGTTTTGAACATACAGATAAGATCAATACATCATTCAAATCTGTAATGGGTTTACTTTTATTTGTATACACTCATAAAAACAACACAACTTTGTGCTTTTGTAAAATGAAGAAAAACACAGGGTGTGCTTTCAACCGCCATTGTCTGTGTGATCTTTATTTTAAAACGTGTAAAAAAAAAACTTGTAACACAGATGTGAAAGATATGTATATAGAAAGCTTGAAGGGTCTACTTCTAAACAAAATAAGTCCTGTCGAAAACAAATATTCTGTGAAAAAGTAATCTTTGTGAAACCAATGCAATGTCCAGTTTTTCCTGTCTGAGCTAATTATTTTTAATGTGATCACGACCACAAGGTACTTTTGCTTTTGATATTACAATAGTTCAATGTGTTGCCTGCCATTTCTTTGTAATTATTTGTGAAATTTATTAGCAGTTTCTGAGTGTAAATTGTCAGTTTGTTTTTGATGTATTTGTATGCAAATAATTGCACATTAGCATGCTTCTCTCATTTGAGTTATATTTTATATTGGATGAAACTGGAATAGCATACTCCTATCCTATCATGTCCTATCTCATAAGTTAAACCGAACTTTCATTTTGATGGGTTGCTGTGACCTTTCATGGTAGTTTTTCTCAAAAGAAATGGTTAAATGCTCATGAAGCTTTTCAGTATGTCTGTATGTATGTAGTAAACGAAACTGTGCTTCTGTGCCATTCATTCACACAGAGACACAGAAAATGCAGAATTCACATTTAAATGTCATTTTGCTGCTTAATATTCACAGACAATAGTCCATATCACAGTTTTGGTGGAATTGTACTGACCTACTTTTGATTTATTTATCCAAAATGTAACAAATTCCGTGACATTACGCGTTATACAGTAAATTTCATTTTTATGACTGGATTTCGCAATTCTGTCTGTTTCCTGAATCGCAGATATCATAGGGTCCTACCTATTCTATTACTGCAGAAATCATAAGAATATGCACTAGAAAGCTAATCTAAATTTAGGCAATTTCTCACTTTAGTTGCTGAATATGACTCCGCCTGCTGACACCTGTACGTCTGCTTTCACATACTTTGAAGACGCACACAAACACAACTGACTCTCATCTAAGGGTAAAGGGCCAGTGAGACAGCTGGTAGTAAGAAGTATAAGGAACAATGTTGGCCCTCTTCCTGTTTACTAATCACAGTTTATCGCAAGTGACAATAACTGAAGTGAGCAGCCTGCAGCACACATGCATTACCACCTTGCTAGAAGATGAACAAAGGGGAATTAAAAGGAGGAGTAAATCTACAGCAAATGTTCCCAATGATGCCAAAGCACGGCACCGTTAATTTTGTTTGGGCCGATCCCAAGCAGCCTCCCTTCAGAGTCATTTTCCTGAACATTCAAGGATGGATAAACAGCCGATGAATGCACCTCCTGTGACTCCACCAGAGCTCCTCCTTGGTTTCATGTGTTGAGTTTGAGTTTGTGTGTACTGCAAGATTGAATGAGAAAGAGATAGAAAGCGAGAAAGAAGGAGCTCAGTATTGTTTTCCGCCTGAGATACTGACAACGATAAAAGATCCCTGTCCATGTCTCTTAGGCAACCCTCGATAGGTGCACTTCATCTTTTATTCATGTTTTTAATGTACTGTTGCTCTGCCTGTGTGCCAGAACATTCTCAGCTTGCTGTTAATTAACATCTATCACATGTACACAGTGATTCTCAAAGGTGTAGCACTCATACTGTATCTTTATTTTGGGTTTGCGCTGTAGCTTCTTCAACACTAGCAGGGTTGTGGGGGGAACTGGGGATGGGTCACTGTGGATGATGATAGATTTTTGAGCTCAACTAGATTTTCTAGATTGTTTCTTTTTTATATTTTTAGCAGCAGTGCTTGAATTAGTGTGCTGACAGCATGTTGTGCTTTAGTTGTTTGACAGGTTGCATTGTGAAACTCCCTCGGAGGAGTTGGCATTCATCCTCTTAGAGGACAGACTTCTTTTGCCAAAAGACATTTCAAACTAGCAGTTTAGCTGTTTTTAACACCTTTTTAACAGATAGAGATTTAACAGTACAGCATAACAATGAAATAAGCAACATTCAACATTAAGCTATGCTGTGTCTTTTTTTATGTGTTGTTTAGAAGTATGATTTATTTTAGTAAGCCTTTTGTTTGAACGGTTTCATTCTGGAAATTTGTTTCTAAAAATGATTCACTGGTGCATTTGAATCATCACTAAGCTGTGTTCCTTGAACTCTTTTTGTAGTAAAACACATTTTATTCATTTATTAGTCATTTATATTATATTGTAATAATTATTTGAAATATTTATATTTTTATACGCTACCAGTCAAAAGCTTTTGAACAGAACGATGTTTATGTTTAAGTCTCTTCTTCTCACCAAGCCTGCATAAAATTTACAGTAAAATTCTAAAACATTTGTACTTTTTAAAATGTAATTTATTCCTGTGATCAAAGCTACATTTTCAGCATCATTACTGTCTTAAGTGTCACATGATTCTTCAGAAATCATTTTAATATGCTGATTTGCTGTTCAAGAATATATTTTTATTATTATCAATATTTAAATCAGTTGAGTACATTTTCTTCAGGATTCTGTGATAGACAGATATATTTATATTTATATTTATATTTATATTTATATTATACACTAAACCATTCAAAAATGGTTAATTAATACTTTAATTTAGCAAGGATGCTTTAAACTGACCGAAAGTGATGGTAAAGACATTTATAATGTTACAGAAGATTTTTGTTTCAGATAAATGTTCCTATTAAAAAAAAAACTGAAAAAAATTCTTCTCAGATAATTTTTTTATTTTTTTATCAGCAAATCAAAATATTAATGATTTCTGAAGTATCTTGTGACTGGAGTAATGATGCTAAAATTTTTTTTAAAATTTTCAGTTTTGAAATTGCAGGAATAAATTACATTTTAAAATATATCCAAACAGAAAACAGTTGTTTTAAATGGCAAAATATTTCAAATACTGTACTTTGGATCAAATAATGAAGTCTTGGTGAGCAGAAAAGACATTAAAAACATTATAAATCTGGCTGTTCAAAAACTTTTGGCTGGTAGCGTATAGTGTGTGTGTATATATATATATATATATATATATATATATATATATATATATATATATATATATATATATATATATATATATATATATATATATATATATATATATATATATATATATTATTTTTATTTATTTTTTTCCTTTTTTTTAATGTACAGTTTTTAAAAATGTCTAGGTTTTTTGTTTCTTATTAGTCATTGTAACTGTAAAAATGTGTTTTCATTTATTAGAGTTTATTTCTGTCAACCTAATTAATATCTTCATTGCTTTTGTTGCTAATACTGGTCTGGAACCAGATAATTTTAAGTTACTTTTATCTGAGAATTGTCATTTTATATAGTTTAAATGCAAAAATAGCAGTTTTTAAACTATTAGTGTATTTATAAAATGCTTGACTGTACTTGACTTTTACTATTTATTTGAGTATTTAGGCTGTACTCAAACAGTGTTTAATGTGTGGACTACATCCATAGTGACTATTCAGATGTTAGGGAAATATGAATAATGACACTCTTTCATGCAGTTATTAATATTTAACTTTTTTTTCCATAGGTGTTGCATAATGACTTGGATGCTTGCAAGATTAATCATCTGCTAAAATGATCTTCCCTAGTCCTGTAGAATCTCTGAACTGTCACTTGGTGCGTACAAGAAAATGATTAAAAGGCCAAAGCCACTCTCATTCGCGAGCAGTGTCGCGTACAGAAAAACGACTCCCCCTGTAATTCGTCTTCCATTAAAGAGTATTAATCGCTAGCCACTGCTGAGAGGGCATAGAAGTGTTGTGACTAACAGAAGAGGCCGGTAGCCCGGCACTGTGTTTTAAATTGGATTTGGCTAAATCCAAGGAGAATCCATTGTTTATCTCCTCCAGAACAGCAGAGGAGGATTATCTGCAGGCTTTAGGGGAGGGTACATGCTCCAGGTGTGAACGAGCAAATAATTTGATATAATAATAAAGAGGTTGAGAGAAAGCTGAAGGTTCATTCGCCTATAGGGAGCCGAGGCCACTTTATGAGGATGAATATAGTTCATTTATTTCCACCGGAGCGTGCGGTCCATTATACCGCAGTGTTTTTTCTTTGGTGGCTTCCAACGATCCCCATGTGGCAGGTGATCGCAGTGAATGTGGACTGGATGGATGGAGTTAAGCTGGGATTTAGCACTGCCTTGGTTCTTAATGACCCAAGAGGGCATAAAACGTAAATCTTCCTTCAGATATGAGAACGTGGATGTCTCTGTCAACAAAGGGGTGGAAGGAATTTGCATCTGCGTGCGGATTGACTTTTAATCTTCATCTTGTACCACGTTTCATCATGCGAGACCATAACCGCTTTTAGTTACTACTGGAATATGAATAAATTATCAAAAAATAATAAATAAAGAGACTGGTTCAACAAAGAACCAGTGTTATAATGTCAGTGAGATATTTGATTTTTATTCATATTTTTTATTTTATTGTTTTAGGGTTTGTTTTTTTGTTTGTTTTGTTTTTGTTTTGTTTTTAAGCTTTATTAAATACTTCTAAAAGTTTTTAATTTGATTGGATATTTAGTTATTTTAGTACAGCAAGTAACATAAATGAAAATGAAAAATGTTGCCTTAGCAGTAGCTGAAAAAAAAACAAACAATTGCCACTTTTATCACATCTCATAATGCCACATTGCATCATGCGTGACTGAAGCCACTGTTTTGTGGTTTATTTGCTACTGAAATATAAATAAAAATTATCATAAAAAATTAAGAGAATAAATGTAAGAAGAGGAGAATAAAGTGTTATAATGTCAGTAAGATAGTATTATAGCTTTTTTATTAATATTTTAATTCTGTTTTATATTCTGTTTCAATAGTTTGTCATATTTAATAAAACTAATAAAAATGTCTATATAGTTTTTAATTCTTTTGCAGTTTTAAGTTATTTTATTACAGCAAGTTAAACTAAATAAAAATGAAAAATGTTGCCTTAGTAATAGCTGAACAAATAATAAAATGATCAAATAAAACAAGATCTCTTAGTGGCACATTGCATTTTTTGTGGTTTTATTTAAAAAAGAAATAAAATAAATGGATATATGAATATATGTTAAAGAGATGTTATAATGTCAGTGAGATATTATAGTTTTTAATAACTATTTTTAAATATTTTCATTAAAGTTTTAGTATGTTTTGTCATTTTTATTAGTTGTATTAAATGTCTGTATAGTTTTTATTAATTTGATTGCAGTTTTAATTATTTTAGTACAGCGACTTAAACTAAATGAAAATGAAAAACATTGCATTAGCAATGTCTGAAAAAAAAAAAAAAAAATTAAACAAAAATAATACAAATAAAAATTGCCATTTTACTCACAACTCATAATGGCACATTGCATCATGCATGACCAAAACCACTTTTTTGTGGTTTAATTACTACTGAAATATCAATAAAAAAGAGAATAAATTACTAAATGTAAAGAGAAGGGACGGTGTTATAATCTCAGTGAGTTACAGTTTTTATTCATATTTTAAATTGTAAAGTGTTATTGAAGTTTTAGTTGATGTTGTTGTTTTGTCAATTTAATGTCATATATTTTTAATTAATTGTATTGCATTTGTAGTTATTTTAGTACAGCAAGTTAAACTAAATAAAAATGAAAAATGTTGCCTTAGCAATAGCTGAAAAAAAAATATATTAAAAAATTTCATTTTCCTCACATCTTGTAATGCTCATGTGTGACTGAAACTACTTTTTTGTGGTTTAATTACTACTGAAATATGAATAAAATAATCATAAAAATAAATATATAAAATAAATATAAGTAGACAGTCTTATAATGTCAGTGAGATAATAGTTTTTTACTAATATTTTAAATTAGTTTTCATTAAAGTATTTTTGTCATTTTTATTAGTTTTAATGAATATGCTGATTTATTAATTTTATTGCAGTTGTAGTTCTTTTAGTACAGCAAGTTAAATTAAATGAAAATTAGAAATGTTGCCTTAGCAATATCATAAATTAAGTTCCGTTATAAAAATCATTTTGCTCACACAAAAAGTCATTTTCAAACAAAGTTATACAGGTTTGGAATGAAATGAGGGTCTTTTTTGCCCATTAAAAGTTAATGTGCTCTGTTTTTGTTTTGAACCCTACTGACTTTCATTGCATGCACAATATAGCAGTAAAAACATTCTTCAAGACCTCTCCTTTTGTGTTCTACAGAGGAAAGAAATTCCTACAGGTTTACAAACGACATGAGGGTGAATAAATGATGACAACTACTGGGTAATGAATCAATTAACAAAAACACAAAAAGTCAATGCCAAGAAAACAATTGGATGTGTGATATAGCTGAGAATGGCATTAAAATTAGCAGCCTAACAGGTCTAGGAGGAGGTTTTAGAAATGGGCATTGTAATTAAGTCCATTGTGATGAGAAAATAATCAACATCTAGTGAAACACCAGTCGCATATGTTTTAATTATGTTCAATAATGAGTTGTAGTAATATCGAAGTGAACCAGCAAGTCCGACCTTTAGTTCGCTGACAGGAATGCATATTAGACTATTGATTTGATTCTTTACTGTTGTTTGGAAATTCATATGGGAATCTGACTCGCCCAATTCTTTTCTAGTTCCTGTTTTTTAATTCTCTCTCCTGCTCTTTCTGTGATTTTTAATTAAAAGTGCATCACGGATCAGAAGGCATATGCTAATGAAAAAGATAGTGGAGTGAGAATGTAAACAGCATGTTCAGATCTAGAGGGATCTAGAGGGATATACGCATCTCCACGAAATGACGTCCCTTGTGTGTGTAAATGACTTGAGGCTCAAATCCAGAAATTCATAATGTGTACATACAAGTCGTCATCCTTTCGGAGGTTCACAGTAAACATGGATTCATAATTCAGTCTGAAGTCATACACATGGGGCATTTGTGTTTATGATGCATGGAGCTTCTAGTGATGTTTTATGCACAGGTTTGGCTTAATGTTTTTTGTTTAGGTTCATAAGCCAAGCCATTCATACAACAGTCTCAGCTGGGGTGTTCTATAATTTCATATTGTTTAAGATTCTGGTCAGTAAGATTTTTTTGAAAATGTTTGACACACTTTCTTCTGGCTGCTTTTATTTGAATATTTGAATATTGTAGTAATATTGTGAAATATAATTTACATGTTAAATGTGACATTTGTTTAAATATTTAATGTGTAATTTATTCCTGTAGTAGCAAAGCTGAATTTTCAGCCGCCTTTAGTGTCACATGAGCCTTCGGAAACATTTCTAATATGCTGATTTGCTGCTCAAGAAACATTTCTCATTATTTTTTTATATATATGTGTGTGTGTGTGTGTGTGTGTGTGTGTGTGTGTGTGTGTGTGTTTGTTTTTAAAAGAAGTCTCTTCTGCTCCAAAGTACAGCAAAAACAGTCACATTTTCGATTTTTTTTTCTATTTAAAATAACTCTTTTCTGTTTGAATGTATTTTAAAATGTATTGAATTTTGAATTTATCTTTTTTATTGAATTTTTAGTACCATCCTTCAGAAATCATTCTAATATTGTGATTTGCTGCTCAAAAAACATTTATTATTATTATTATTATTATTATTATTATTATTATTATTATTATTATTATGTTGAAAAGTTGATTTTTTTTTTTTTTTTTTTTTTTTCAGGTTTCTTTGAACAGAAAGTTCAGAAGAACAGTATTTATCTGAAATTGAAATCTTTTGTAACATTATAAATGTCTTTATCATCACGTTTGCTCAATATAAAGCTTCCTACTAAATAAAAGTATTGATTTCTATAATTTCTTTCCCAGAAAAAATGGATTATGTGACACTGAAGACTAGAGTCATGATGCTGAAAATTTAACTTTGATCACAAGAATAAATTACATTTTTAAATATATTCAAAGAAAACGGTTACATTAAATAGTAAAAATGTTTCCAAATTTTTATATTTTTGTTGTATTTTGGAACAAATAAATGCAGGTTTGGTGAGCAGAAGAGACTTCTTTAAAAAAAAAAATTATATATATATATATATATATATATATATATATATATATATATATATATTTTAGTAACAATGTAATTGCATTTGTCATTTGATCAGTTGCGTTCTTGCTGAAATTTTTTTTTTATTAAAAAATAAAAATAAAAATACTGACCCCACACTTTTAAACAATAATGTGTTTGTTTTATGCAATGTCAGAGCTTAAATCTGGAGTCATCAAACATAATCTTCTTAACACTTTTGCACATTTATCGCTGACTTAATATGTCTTAGATGTAAAAACAGTTCAGTTTATAGTAGCTAGAATGGTTTAATGGAGTGTGTATGATTGTGTAATCTGTGATACTGGGGCAGAGACCCATAAAAATCAATGTTATCAACACTAGTGTACCCTCAGTGGAAAGCACAGTTATTAAATGGGCTCAAACACAGCATGGTTCTACTAATCAGTATTCATGCTTTCATGAGTTTCTGGGTTTATTTCTGGAAATCTTTAGCTTCTTAACATCTGATTACCTTTCTAAGCTCAAGTCCCTAAAGTTACATTCTCAAATTCTGAATAAGACTATTTGAGCACCATTTTTTGAATTTTGAGAGCTTTGAAACGCTGTATTGGTTTCCAAATTTAGGCAGTCAAACAGAGGAATATGTTAACAGGCTTTAGAGATCATCGTAATAAATTCATGCGTCACTATCACAGATTCCTGGAGGGTCAAAACCTTATAGTCTTGAGTTCTTGACATTTCTGAGGAACTCCTGCATGGTGCAGAATCAGCAGTATGTGGCCTCTCCAGAGAAAGAAAGAGTTGTACTAGTTAATTCGTGGAAACATACAGACTTCAAGAGGAGTGGGGAGGATGACACATAATGTCAAATTGCAAATATAGCCTTGAAATCTGCCCGGCCGCCTAGAAGTGATACAGCCATGTCAGAGTGAATGTACTGGGTCTGATGGATGAGGCGGTCGGCCCTGTTGATCACAAGAGCTCCCATTTCCCATAATAGATCACAGTTCAGCCCGAGAGGCCTGGGTCTCTCAGAACGGCCTATAAGTTCAGGAAACAAGCCTCGGAGGCTGACACATGAAGGGTAGTCTTTCTGTGGAATGTCAGTCTTCCAAAGCCTTTAAAACTTGAAGATAAAAGGTTAGTGAAGGTTAAGCCTCTAAGGTGCTGAGAAGTTGACATCTTACTGAATCAAGTAAAAAAATAATAGTTTTAAAAAAAAAGAAGAATTTCTGTTTGAATCTTCTTCGAGCACAGTAGTTGAGAAAAAACTAAGCCAACAAACCCTCCCGGAGATTACCTTAGGGTTCGTGAAGTGGTTTACCAATTTGGGGGGTGAACTGAGTCAAAACATGTAAGTTTGGGATGAATAAAAATGACTGCTGTTACATTAGCAGGGGTTTTAAATATTTAGATTTTAGTTCCGATTCTGATTCAGTTTATGTTTTTGGAATGACCTGACTCTGGGATGAACTGAAATACCTTTTAGAGAAGTAGGGATTTTGAATCTTTTGATTCAGTCTTTTTTTTGAACAAACTGAATAAAAATATTCAAGTCTGTCAGATGAATCAAGATTTCTTTCTGTAGCTAGTGTGAAGTTTTTTTATTCATCCCAATGATTTGAATCTTGTGATTCAGTTCACCTCACAAACTTTCTATAGGCACTATCCCCTATACCCCTTACTTTTTCTTTTTATTGAATGGGATAGACTCACATGCCAAACAGAATGAACAACATGTTCTTTCTGCTCAGTCGTTGTTCTTTAGTTCTTCAGTTGTCTCGGTTTAGTGTCAGTCCACTCACTCTGTATCTTGGACCTGACACCTTGCAATCCATTTGCTATTTTGGCTTAAACACTTCAACTATATTGGCCGTGTAACTTCAGAACTTTCTTTAAATGAAACAGACACTTGTGTCATGAATCTTCTTCAAGCACAGTAGTTGAGAAATAACTAAGCTGACAAACCCCCCTGGAAATTACTTCAGACTTTGTGAAATGGTTTACCAATTTTTAGGGCTGAACTGAATCAAAACATTCAAGAGGGATGAATGAAAAGTACTACTGTTACACTGTGATGGGTTTTGAAGCTTTTGATTCAGTTCTGATTTCGATTCAGTTCATGTTTTAGGAATGAACTGATGCAAAAGAATCACGTCTGTTGAATGAATCAAGATTCCGTCTGTAGTGGTAAAGATTTTGACTCAACTTAATGATTTGAATTTTGTGATTCAGTTCTGATTCTAATTCAGTTCATGTTTTTGTAACGAACTGAATCAAACTCATCAACTTTCAAGGATGAATTAGCATCCCTACTGTAGTAGTAGTTGAGAGTTTAATTTATCCAAGTGGCTTGAATCTTTTGATTTTAGTTCACCTCACAAACTTTCTATAGGCACTATCCCCTGTGTGCTTCTTTTTTCTTTTTGTTGAATGCCATAGACACACATGCCAAACGGAATGAACAAAATGCTCTTTCTGTTCAGTCGTTCTTCTTTAGTTCTTCAGTTGTCGCGGTTTAGTGTCAGTCCACTCACTCTCAGCGTCTCTCAGGCCCTCTCAGGCCTGACACCTTGCAATCCATTTGCTATTTTGGCTTAAACACTTCACTATATTGACAGTGTAACTTCAGAACTTTCTTTAAATGAAACAGACACTTGTGTGCTCTGGTGAAACTTCACGAATCTTCTTTGAGCACAGTAGTTGAGAAATAACGAAGCTGACAAACCCTCCTGGAGATTACTTCAGACTTTGTGAAATGGTTTACCAATTTTTAGGGCTGAACTAAATCAAAACATTCAAGAGGGATGAACGAAAAGTACTACTGTTACACTGTGATGGGTTTTGAAGCTTTTGATTCAGTTCTGATTCACTTCATGTTTTATGACTGAACTGCTTCAAAACATTTACTTCTGTTGAATGAGACAAGATTCCATCTGTATTCTTAAATATTTTGACTCGACTCAATGATTTGAATCTTGTGATTCAGTTCTGATTCTAATTCAGTTCATGGTTTTGGAAAAATCTAATTATTCAACTTTCAAGAATGAATTAGCATCTCTACTGTAGTAGTAGTTGAGAGTTGAATTTATCCAAGTGACTTGGATCTTTTGATTTAGTTCACCTCACAAGCTTTCTATTGGCACTATCCCCTTTGTGCTTCTTTTTTTCTTTTTGTTGAATGCCATAGACTCACATGCCAAACGGAATGAACAACATGCCCTTTCTGTTCAGTCATTGTTCTTTAGTTCTTCAGTTGTCTGTTTAGTGTCAGTCCACTCACTCTCAGTGTCTCTCAGGCCTGACACCTTGGAAACCATTTGCTATTTTGGCCTATACACTTAAACTATATTGAACGTGTAAATTCAGAACTTTCTTCAGGTTAAATGATACAGACACTTGTGTGTTTTGGTGAAACTTTCTGGTTTAACATCCTTCATTCAGACAAAAGTGTCCAGCATACGTCACAGGATAAATGACATCAGACACCCAAAAGTGGCACAGCTCTCATTCTAATATGCTTGTCAGGAGAAGACCATCAAAGCGTGTTCTCTACGTCTTGAGCTAAATTAAGACAAGTGCCTCAGCATGTTCCACTTAAGTCACTGTGAAATACTTATTCACTCGTAAAGAAAGCCTAACCACACTGCTAATATCACAGCTCAACCTTTCACTCAGTCCTTTTAGAACTTTCTTTCCTTTGTTATTAATCTAGTTCAATAACACTTTTCTTCCATTTTGTATCAGTTACATGACTTTCTCAAGGTTTTCTATCAGGAGGCATGGCACGAGGTGACAGTCCAGATTTTAGGCTGCACTGAAATTGCTTTTTACTATAATCATACAGTGATTGAATTTTGGGGCATTATGGGAAGTGTTAGCCATAGAGAACTGTCAATTTAAGTGGACTCTGGGGCTTTCGTGTCTTGTTAGAGAAAGGTGATTATTTTATCCTCTTGCTACTCCTGTGGTCACATCAACTCATGCACTTTCACCTGATTGGGTAGATGCACTGATGCACTGAGACAATAAATTGAAAAAACTACACTACCAGTCAAAAGTTTTTATATGTAAGATTTTTTATTTTTATTTTTTTTAAGAAGTCTCTTCTGCTCAGCAAGCCTGCATTTATTTGATCCAAAGTACAGCAAAAATATTTGAAATATTTAAAATTTTAAAAGAACGGTTTTCTATTTAAATATATTTCAAAATGTCATTTATTCTTGTGTTTTCAAAGCTGCATTTTAAAAATGTTTAGCTGCTTAACATCTGATGACCTTTCTAAGCTCAAGTCCCTAAAGTTACATCCCCAAATTCTGAATAAGACTATTTGAGCACCATTTTTTGAATTTTGAGAGCTTTGAGAAGCTGTATTGGTTTCCAAATTTAGGCAGTCAAACAGAGGAATATGTTAACAGGCTTTAGTGATCATCGTAATAAATTCATGTGTCACTATCACAGATTCCTGGAAGGTCAAAACCTTATAGTCTTGAGTTCTTGACATATTTCTGAGGAACTCTTGCATTTTAGCATCATTTCTCCAGTCACGTGATCCTTCAGAAATCATTCTAATATTCTGATTTGCTTCTCAAAAAAACATTTATTATTATTTTTATTATTGTTATGTTGAAAACAGATGTTGCTTAATAGAAAGAACAGCAAATCAGCTTATTAGAATGATTTCTGAAGGATAATGACACAGAAGACTGGAGTAATGATGCTGAAATTTTAGCTTTTATCACAGGAATAATTTTAGTTTAAAAGTATATTCAAATAGAAAACCGTTATTTTAAATAGTAAGATATTTCAAAAAGTTAGTGTTTTTTTTTTTCTGTATTTTGGATCAAATAGCCTAAACGAAGGCTTTTTGAGCAGAAGAGACTTAAAAAAACACAAACTTTAGTTATCTAAAACTGGTAGTTATCTGTTTAGCAAAGTTACATTTATTTATTTCAGTATTATTTTATTATAATTTGAATTAAAAAAAAAAAAAAAAACTTTTGAACTTTAGTTTCAATTGACAGTCCTTTTTTTGATTCAATTTGAGGCACGGGAACTGATGCTGTTTCGTTGCGGATCCTGGTACAGACGGGCACTGGTGGCCATGTGTGGAAACTGATCCTCTCTCTGGGCATTGAGAACCACATCACACTTTATGTAATTGCAAATGTTTAGCCAACATCGCCTTTGCCGGATTATACATGCCATGCATGCTATGCTGGACCAAGCCATGAATTTAGCGCCAAGCTGCTCTGCAAGCAACAGCTTCTTTTTGGTCCAGTGGGGCTGGTGCTTAACCTTTGAAAGAGGATAAAGCAAATATTAAGATGAAGAGGGTCGAGATCACCTGATGAAGAGTCTGCTAAGACGTTTATTATATTTTTAAATGAATCTAACCTTCCACTACTCATCACTTAATCACATAAATTATTATTAGTTGATTCTCTCCAAAAGCATGCTTTGTGCATTAAGTTGAAAAATGGTTGTTTGCAGCGCTGGCGATGTGTTTGTAACCACTTTTATGACGGTAAATCAAGCTTTTGCTTGGCTTAGTATTTCAGGTCTTTGCCTTTAAATGGCGCAGCTCCCATTATGCATTGCATGAGCGAGACTAGGTGAGATCTGTTCTCTAAACATCATTTATTCATGAGACATGGTGCCTTTTGAACATGTGAAAACATCCTGGGAGCGTGTTTGCATACGCATGTCTCTCTAATGAATGCATGACTTCTTCAGATGTGAATTTTGCTGAAGAGGGTGCCAATTTGACAGAATGAAATGTCATCACACTATGACTGATGAAGAAAAAATAAACTCTGCTGTGGGAAATTCAGAAACATCATCTTGACTGATTTGATTTGTTCTTGACTCAGGGTGCTCTTGTAATCGCGTAATACCGTTTTGTAGATGCAAGGTAGACGCGTACATTTTGTAGCCCTACTGGAATGTACGCACACAGTAAACTCCACTGACCGGCCTAATCGCCTCACCGGCTGCGTCAAACACGAGTGTCAGAAATCCTCCTGAAGTAGCTGCTGCTAGATTAGAACACTCATCCCACACGGACACGTCTGCCTTGACAGGTGCGGCAGTATAGATTTGGCCAAACATTAATGGAGACCATATCTCTCTCTTTCTCTCTCGCTTGCTCTCACTCACACACTGACATTAAGGACAGGAGTGCACAAACACTGAGAACGAACATAAAGTGATTTTTTTTTTTTTTACACAGATAGACACTGAATCCAGAACCTTAGGATCCATCAGAGAACAAAAGTCTCTGTTGTCAACTGCTTCCCTTAGGGCTTTGCCTAAACTTTGCTTTTTCTCTGGATGAGCTCTATTTTTCTGTTTTTCCACCGATTATGTTTTTGTTTTTTGCTAGTCCGAAATGGAGCCCACAGTGGAAACGAGTTGATGAAAATATTCATTAGATTCATTTAACTGGAACCCTATCGATCTTTGAATGCTCTCAGGATGAAAATGAAGAGAGGGGGGGAAAAAACTGCAATCAAATGCAGGCTAACAGAGCAGCTTTTCAAATGTAAGTGGTTTTAGTCATAATTTCCCACCTGAAATACACATACAACAAAGTGAAGTGGAAATCACCCAAAACCCCAGGATGTATTTTCTTGTTCTTAATTACTACTTAAATTATCATACTGTGAATGGATATTCTCGTTCCTGTTTTACAGATTCGAAGCGGAGTCCCTAGAAAGATGCAGTTTGACTAGACAAATATTTTCTTTTTTTATTTAATACCAATATAATTTTCATTTAATGAATTTGTAGGTTCCTAATTTATCAATAAATTGATATTTTAGGATCAGTGCATATGAATTAATTCAAATTTGATGCACCCCTAATTTATAACAAAGAGAAAAACATAATGCATTTATCATGATTTCCTTTTTTCCCCCCACACTTTTTTAGCCATAATTTGCCTCATATTTGCTCCAGTCTTGGTGTTACATACTATTTATTAATGCCATTTATCAGTAGTTTACACTACCAGTCAAAAGTTTTTGCATAGTAAGATTTTTTTGTTTTTAATGTCTCTTCTGTGCACCAAGCCTGCATTTATTTGATCCAAATTACAAACGGTAACATTTTGAAATATTTTTGCTATTTAAAAATATGTTTTCAATTTAAATATATATTTTAAAGCCTAATTTATTCCTGTGATTTCAAAGCTGAATTTTTTAGCATCATTACTCTAGTCACATGATCCGTCATAAATCATTTTGATATTCTGATTTGCTAATTTTTGTATTATTATTATTATTATTATTATTATTATTATTATGTTAAAAACAGCTGAGTATTTTTTTCCAGGTTTCTTTCATGAGTAGAAATTTTAGAAGAACAGCATTTATCTGAAATATAAATCTTTTGTAACATTATAAATGTCTTTGATCAATTTAAGTCATCCTTGGAAAATAAAAGTGTACATTTCTGTCATTTCTTTCCCAAAAAATAAATGAATAAATAAATTATACTAACTCCAAGCTTTTGAATGGCATAGTGTATAATGCAAACATGTTTTATTTCAAAATTCTGATCTTTGGATCTTTCTATTTATCAAATAATCCTGACAAAATATTTACTCAGCTGTTAAATATTGATAATATTAATACATGTTTCTTGAACAGCAAATCTGCATATTAGAATGAAGACTGGAGTAATGATGCTGAAAATGTAACTTTGATCATACGAATAAATTATATAAAAAATATATTCAAATAGAAAGCAGTTATTTTAAATAGTTAACATATTTCACAATATTACTGTTTTTGCTGTATTTTGGATCAAATAAATGCAGGCTTGGTGAGCAGAAGAGACTTTTTCAAAAAACATTAAGAACTGTTTGAACTTACTGTTCAAAAACTTTTGACTGGTAGTATAGTTTCTTACACAATCTTCTGTAAGTACTAACCTTGGTTCCACAGAGTTTTATTTTGAATTAACAGTGGCATTTGTTGGCTACAGATGAAATACTTTCGCCTCCAAAATTGAGAACAGTTTCCCGTGCCTGCGGCTTTATTGTTTGGCCCATAAAGTGAGCCCTTTTCGACCCCCTGTCAGAGCTAGGATCTAAATTTAACTCCTATCAGCTGAGAGTCTGGCTGGACTTCAGATGACCTAACAGTGTGATTTGGGTTAGAGAGGCCGAGTGGCTTTACAGTCAAAGATACGGTCACCAAGACCTTCCCTGTCAAATAGCTGGGGCTTCTGATTCTGCTGAAACGGCTTTTCATTCCTTCCATTTTTACAGACAACTAGCTTACGAACTCTGTCACTGTCCTGTAGAGATAAATTCTTTCTGCTGTCCTTAAACTGTGATTGAAGTGCTTACAAAAAACAAGCCATCTCAGCAGAATTGTTCATAGAAAAGTTAGATTGTGATAGAGTGCTTTTGGTGTCTCAGACAGCATTTTACGGTAAAAAAGCACTATCCTCACTTTAAAATGGAGGCAGAAGAGACAGTTAGTGGTTTGTCATGTCATGTTCCTCGCCATGTGATGTTCTTCAAATTGTTGACCCAGCTGAGAAAGAAGCAAGGCCATAGATGGCAGGCCTGGCCAGCTGTACACATCCAGGAATTTTCCCAGGAGGCCCAGTGAGAGGAAGCACAGGTGACTGGCCCCTAACCTTCGACACATGAACCTGTCATGAATATGACCTCAGCTGACCCTGCTTTTCATGCAGCCCATGCCAAACGTGGCTTACATCATCTTAGCACCAATTAGTTCCTGTCCGAAGGCAGGAAGCTTTTCTGTTATATGGCTTGTGGTAGAAACGCTGATGTGGTGACGAGGTCAATTTGTGACTGACAGGTGCCAAATGTAACACGTTGACGGTGCACATCAGAGCACAAGCTGCATTGTGTTGTGTAACTGTAATTTCACCGATTTTTGATTACCATTGAGAAATGCAATATTGTTTTTTTATATATAAGTTCAGAAAAAATTAAAGTTTTCTATTTTAATATACTTTCAAATATCATTTATTTCTTTGCAGCAAAGCTGAATTTTCATCAGCCAGTACTCCAGTCTTCATTGTCACATGATCCTTCAGAAATCATTCTAATATGCTGATTTATTAGCAATGTTGGAAACAGTTGTGCTGCTTAATATTTTTTTGGAATCTGAGATACTTTTTCAGGATCGTTTGATGAATAAAAGGTTTAAAAGAACAGCATTTTTCAAAATAGAAATCTTTTCTAACAATATAAGTACTATTGATAGAAAGAAAAAAATGACTGAACCCAAACTCTGAACGACACTGTATATTGTTAGAAAATATTTCGATTTTAAGTAAATGCCATTCTTTTTAATGTTTTATTCATCAAAGAATCCGGAAAAACTATAAGAGATTCCAAAAAATATATATTAAGCAGCACAAAAACTGATAATAAATCTGCATATTAGAATGATTTCTGAAGGATCATTTGACACTGAGGACTGGAGTAATGATGCTGAAAGTTCAGCTTTGCATCACAGGCATAAATTCTGTTTTAAAGTATATTAAAATAGAAAACCACCGTTTTAAATTGCAATAATATTTTACAATATTGCTGTTTTTTTTCTATTCTTAATCAAGTAAATGCAGCCTTGATGAGTAGAAAAGACATGTTTAAAAAGTTTAAAACATCAAAAATCTTACAGATTTTACAGAACTTTTGAAAGGCAGTTTATATCAATGTATTTTTTCATGATTGATTTTTTTCCCCACAGTTTACAGTACAATTTCTATTTAAATATAGCATTTATAATTGATTAAAAAAACCTTTAGAATTTATCAAATGTATAATTTATTTTTCATAAATATTAAATGTATTTATATCAGTGTATTTTATTTTCATGATTGATTTTTCTCTGCAGTGTACAGTACATTTAATATTTATACAAAATTGTAAAATATTTATGTTTTGTATAATTATTTTCTTCAGTATACTTTTTATTCAAATATTTGTTAAAAATAAACAAATAATAGTTATATAGTATGTATATATATATATATATATATATATATATATATACATGAGATAATATTAATATAAATTACAAATGTTAATGCAATATAGATAAATATTATATATTATGCAAATGTAATTCAGAACTTTTTAACTGATGACTGGGCAAATGATTGTTTTCATGGTTTATACTCCCCCTGTCTTGAATGCACATTGTCAGCACAGTTGTCAGTGCAGTTATTCTGCGGTAGGCAAAGAACTTTTTTTAGATCCCGTCTAAAGGGATGTATTTTGATTATGACAGCTATTCATTACAGAACCCTTTATTCAAAAATATGGAGAATCAGACAAAGTTCTCAAATTGAATTTGCTGCTTGCAAAAGATATAAACGACAGTTGCCTTTTTAGTCATTTTAGATTAGTCAGATCCTGTCACAGCCATATGTTGGACTAAATCAGCATTCCAGCATAGGGGTTTCAGTGGGGCTCTTTGTAATCAATGTGACCCCTGAAGATTCTTCTCCCTGTCACACAAATTTCCCTTTCCAGGAAGTAGGTTAGCAGGGACTTGAGTTTCTATGTGCGAAAAGCCCATTGAAGGATGTCCGGCGCCAACGACCATGTGCTCGCACAAGCTCGGGAGGCCTTTGAAGATTAGAGTGCCGACAGAGGTACGTCGGGTCAGGGTTACTTGTGTCCGTGCATTAGATTCACTTCACGTGGGACTTCTAGTTACTGTGCTGTACCGTGGCTGCTTCTCGCACAGCCTGCTGAGATGGAAAGACATGCTGGCCGCATCAGAATAGATCAGTGGTATCAGACGGATATGGAATAGAGGCCAGTCATTCCAGACTCTCTGCTACCTACAGCCAATTACTACCCTGTGGGCCTCTGCTAGTCACACCAAGGTTGTTTGAATGAGGAAGTATTTTCCGTCCTGAATTTCAAACCCATTCACAGGCCTGAAGAAGCTAGAAATCAGGTCAGAGCTGTTTGATTTTTGCACTTCCAGAGCAGGCTGAAATATTGGCAGCTCTAAAGGCTTTGATTATTAATCCACACACACCTTTCCTGTTGGTATGTGATGAATATTAATTTCCGTCCTATATTGCGGCCTTATCTGGCTATCCCAATATGAGTTTATCTGTACTCTCTGCCTCATGTCTAGCCTATAGTCATATGCCAGCTTATCTGCTTTGGTCTCGGTAAACAAAGTTACAAACTCCTTTTCTCTAGAAGTCACCCAAATTGTATAATTAACCCTCTTCTGGACAGAAAACCCTGAAGTTATGTCCTTTCATTTGGGTGTTTGCCTTCCCAGAAATGTTAATTAGCCAGACTGAGTCTTAGAAGCTGTCAAAATGTCTTACATTTTTGATGATGACTGCTTTTGGTGAAAAATGCCTGTGCTTGGCTCCAAGCATCTGCAAATATCAGTTCAAATGTTTTTTAGGGATTGTTAGTTGACATAAATGAATGCAAATACACTGGTTTCAGTATATGCTGTAATACATATTTTTGACAGCAAATGTCACTTCTACTTCCACAGGAAGGTAGGAGATATTAAACCATATATGTGACTCTGGACTACAAAACCAGTCATAAGGGTCAAGTTTATGAAATTGAGATTTACAACGCTGATAAATAACCTTTCCATTTATGTATGGTTTGTTAGGATTGGACAATATTTGACTTGATTTGAAATCTTGAAATTTTAAAATCTGGAATCTGAGGGTGCAAAAAAAACTCAAAATATTGAGAAAATTACCTTTAAAGTTTTTCAGATTAAGTTCTTAGCAATGCATATTACTAATCAAAAGTCATGTTTTGGTATATTTGCTGTAGGAAATTCACAAAATGTCTTAATGGAACATTATCTTTAATATCCTAATGATTTTTGGCATAAAAGAAAAAATATATAATTTTGACTTACACAATATATTGTTGGCTATTGCTACAAATATACCTGTGCTACTTATGACTGGTTTTGTGGTCCAAGGTCACATATATTTAATGAATTTTTGTATAGCATACTATATATGCATAATTATATGTTGCAGTTATTTGTGTTCTTGAATGAATCAGGATCATTTAAGTGAACAATTCAGTGACTCCTAAAGTCACTTGAGTCAGGATTTTTAAAGTAATCATTTAAAGAAGTCCTTTTATGCCCCTTTTTACAATATGTAATATAAGTCTCGTATGTCCATAGAAATGTGTCTGTGAAGTTTCAGTTCAAAATACCCCACAGATCATTAAATATATAATTTTGAAAATGCCTATTTTGAGTGGAAGCAGAAAACGTGCCGTTTACATGCATATTTCTTTAAATGCAAATGAGCTGCTGCTCCCCGCCCCCTTTTCCAGAATAGTGCCGTGCCTTTATAGCTCATACCTCAGATATTCTTGTCAAAAACATGTTTGGTTTTGATTAGCATGTATATCATGCAGAAATAATGCGTTTTAAAGCCATATCGGTAAAAACTTCTGATATACAGTTTTCTGAGTGTACACATCCAAAGCACATGCACAGAAAGCAGCTGTCTCACGACATGTGAGTACTAAGTTCTCTTTCATGTCTTATTGCACTTAAACTGTCAAATACACACAAGTTTATGTTCAAAACACAAATGAGTTGCTGTCTGTGAAGGTAAATGGCTGGAAAAGAAATTACGTTTGTATCGATATCTAAATGGCTTGTTTTTTCACAAGCTTGCAAATTTACTGGGTTGTTATTTTTCACATTTTCTTGGTTGGTAGATGCACCAGGGACCCGATTATAGCATGAAAACATGGAAAAAGTTAGATTTTCATGATACGTCACCTTTAGTTGAATAATTCAAATGACGCATTTATAAAGATCTTGTTACCACTTACTGGCATAACAATAACTTTTTTTAATCATACTATATTATCTATTTTTGCCTATTTGGATAATCCAGTGCAAAATAAATAAAATATTTTACAGCTGAGCGGTATGGCATAAATATATTCTTTTTATTTGGAACTACTTTTGAATCACAGCGAATGAATGTCTTGAATCATTGCAAAAGAATTGCATCATTGCAAACACAGCCTCACATTATTCAGCATGTCCGTTCCAGTGATTTATGGTTAAAGTGGTTGTAAAATAGTCAATATATCTACTAATAGGTATCACTGAATGTAGCAGTTGAAACATCTTCACCATATCAAATATCCTAGCTTGGTATATTGAAAATAGGTTCATGTTTCATCAGAGGGATTTGCATAATTTATTGTTCGTATGGGACCACCGACAGGCATGCCATATTTTGCCAGTGGTTTAAGCCTTGGCGATCACCCATTATCAGCTATGGTCTGAGGGTCAGTACTTACCTGCTGCCACAATGCCAAGCTCAATTAATCTCTCGTGTTGCCTCTGAGCCAAAATCTGTGCAATGCTGCTGTGTATTAGAGCTTGATACCTCTAAAATCGTCTCAGAATGGAGTCATCAGGCAAGTGCAGGTTTGCTGTACTCTGTATATTACATGTCTCTCTGCTATTACTGATCACAGGTGGCTGTTGAGTCTGTTAATTCACGTGGTGTTACAGCTAGAGGAACGCTTGTTTATTTAGCGTTGGCCAATTTTATTGTGATTCACAAGCTTGGCTTATAAAACGTTGATGCAGATTACCTTGAAGCGGACTAGATGTTAACGGAGATATCAAATGAAGCTCCAGATATGGCATATTTTAAAATGCTGCTATTCTGCCCAGCTTTTGAGTTGAAGCAAATATGAGTATTGATTAATTCTGGACCAGTCATACGGGAGAACAGGAAACTCATAAATTTCTCCTAACTCCCTGCCCCTGACCCTTATGTTAACCTTGCCGCAATAAAATGAAACCGTATTGTTACAACAAGGCAATCAAAACCTTAGGTTGTTGCGCGTTATCGACTTGACCAGAAAAATGCAGCAAGACATGCACATGGCTTCTCTATTTATGACCAATTTCTCGCACCCACGCCCCTGTGATCTGTATCTGTGAGATATGACCTAGAGGGCCACGAGTGGGTGTTTGATAGCCGCTTCATCATTGTCCCCTTATGTGACTTCACAGTGGAGGTCACCCTCCATATCACATTACTGCATGGGCTTCAGCATGGACATAACTGCCAGGGCAGACACGCATGAGCTCATCCAGTTTTCTACCTCTTCTTCGCTGATGGCCCTATTATACTTCATGAATAGGCTCTGTGATTCATACAATACCTCTGCTTTATGAAAGCCATCCAGATACGGAGGAGTCTCTGAGGCGTGAGCGCAGAGTGACAGTTATTCATCGTGATAGACAGGCCTTGTATTTTCACCAGAGCGCCGGGGTAATTAGCATGTTACCAGTAAACTGTTGGGTATGTGTCTTGAGAAGGTGCATAAAATAGAAGAGGGGTTTTGTGTGCTGTTAATTCCAGCTTCTTTCAGGTCAAAGGTGAGCTATGTGTGTCTGCTGATGGTAAGAGAAGAGCGCACGAATTGACACTCAGGCCAGGCCTAATGGGAAAACTGTATGCGGAGGCAAATATCTTCAAACACTCGCATGCATACACACGCACAATATATTCTTTTGCTTATCCAAGCTAGGCCTTGTGGGAATTAATATAGAGTTCAACCTGAAATAGAGAGCGGGGTGCTTGCAGAAATTCAGGTTAAATATTTGGATGTAGGATTCGCTCAAGGACTTCCTGTTTCTCCTTATCACGTCAAACAGTAGGGGATGTTCTTAAGATAAAATCAAAATACTAAAAACTTTATCTTCTCACACGATGGCAAAGTTGTTTTCCTAAAAAGGTTTTTCGCTAAAGTTTGTGTTTGTCCTTAAAGGATGAAAGTGTGCTTTCAGGGGGTGCGTTCTTAGGACCTTGAGGCTGGTTTTCATGGGAAAGTCTGCCTGTGGAGTTCGGATTGTTGCTGTCTCAGCATGCTAAGCATTCCCTTAGCACCCGCGGCGGCATTAGTGCCTCATGCATACAGATGGAGGTGCTTTCGCTTGGCCTGTTTACGTTCAGAACTGATTACCTGTAAACTAAAACTAGTTTTGTGTTCACATAGGGTAAGTAATGATCATTGACTGTATGTTTGGGTTGGTACACCATAACACATATGCTTACATGTTTCATAGCCATAGGCAATTCTCTTCTTGTGTTTTGCTATTTTTTTGCAACATTATAAATCTCTTTACTTTTGATCAAATAAATACGTCCTTGCTGAATAGAAATATCAATTTCCTTAAAGGGAACCCGGGTATTAAAGAGTTCACCCAAAAATAAAAACTAGCCTATCATTTACTCACTGTTCAGGCATCCTAGGTTTATATGACTTCCTTCTTTCAGACGAATCCAATCGGAGTTATGTTAAAAGTATCCTGGCTTTTCCAAGCTTTTTTCCTCCTGTAGTGAATCAATGCATTTTTGTTAGAAAAATATCTATATTTAAAATGTAATAATTACTTTAATGTAGTTTGTGCCACCTGCTCGTACACAGAAGTACAGACAATAAAGAAGCGGGTCTTTCGAAAGTTGCGTTCATCCACAGGAATTTTCGCATTCTTTTTTTTAATTTTAGGAAAGCAGTAATGACTTAAAGGATTAGTTCACTTTCAGAACAAAAATTTACAGATAATGTAGTCACACCCTTTTCATCCAAGTTCATGTCTATCTATCTTCGTTCGTAAAGAAATTCGTTTTTTTGGGGAGAACATTTCAGGATTTCTCTCCACTTAAAACTACGTTGTAGGACGAGTTTAAAGTTGAAGACGAAATCGAGATGGGATTTTTTCGACTGTATTGACCCGGATCACAGAGACTAGGTATGTGCATCATAGAGATGAGACAAAACAAGCATTTGAGGATGAAAAAGTATATAAATTGTCAATTTGTTTAGAAAATAACTGATTGTTTCGCTAGATAAGACCAGTCTTCATTGTCTGGGATCATTTAGAGCCCCTTTAAAGCTAGATTTAAACTGCATTTTGGAAGTTCAAACTTGGGGGCACCATAGACGTCCATCATATAAAGAGAAATCCTGAAATGTTGTCCTCAAAAAACATTATTTCTTTACAACTGAAGAAAGAAAGACATGAACATCTTGCAGACCTGCCAACCTATACGCATTTTGCGTAGCGGGTACGCATTTTGACTTCAAAATACGCTGCTACGATTTGTCACTCTAAACTACGCAAAAACTTGGTGACGTCTTTGTGAATGCACAGGATTTAAATCAAGCAACAGCAATGAAAGAGGAGTTCGACCAATCAGAGCGCTGGGTTCATTCCCCATTTACTGTAGCGAGCGGGATGATTGACACATGCGTCAATCCCGCCCGCCTCTGTCCGGTAACGGTTTACACCCACTGTACGATTTTTAAAAAAGACTTCTATCTTCTCAAGGTAAACGGGTTGGGGTGGATGTGGAAAAGTGAGTTAAATTAATCCTCTGGAGTCGTGTTAATCTAAACGAACGGATGAATTTAATAAAAACATGCATTCAAATTCAGCCACATCTGCTGCGGTTAATTTGTGTTCATATAGCTGCACTGAACAGCGTCCTAATATTAGGGCTTTAGTCCAAATGTTTCGCGTACTTGGACACTGCTGCACGTGTAGATCATTTTAAATGACAACGATCTAATAAACCTTTGAAAAAGTCTTACCGGATCTGCATTCGCGCTGCCGCACACACAGAGCAAACAGTAATGTTAGGTCTACATGTAACGTACAAGTCTTTTTAACTAAGATACACATTATTGTTTATGTATTCATTTATATTATCACAGAAATACTGGTATCAAAGTTTATAGTTAAGATATAAACACCGATGTCTATGGTAGCGATCAAAATACATATTTTGAATGTTTACTGACACTTAAATGATGCTTGTCGATTGCATTGTTTCGCCACTAGATGGCGAATAGATTCTGTTAAAAAATGTATTTGTGGTTGAAAAAATAGATTCACTCAGTAATGAAAAGTGAAGTATTCATGTGTGAGGCATTAAATCATTCATTCAAACCACTTTTCATAATTTAATATTAACAGTAGGTGAACTAAATATATTGTAAATACATATTAATTGAAAAATAATAATTCATTCCAAATAAAAACCTCCAGTAGTTCACCGAGTGCAACTGTTTCACCTCATCGAAATAATGACGCCCCTCATAGTCATAATAACGTAATGCAAGTCTACTACACATTTCAGTGAGAGACATTATTTACGTGATATTAAGCCTCTTTTAGGTTGCCTTTAAAGAAATCAAATCTTATTGGTCATGTGCATTTTAAGAAATACATTCAAAAAACATAAAACGAGTAGTTACAACTTCAGAAAAAAATGCTGCATACTTAATTCGCTTAACTGACTAAATTCCTCGTTTCCTGCTTAACACGACAAAAAGGCGATGAAAAATAGACAGGGAGCAAGAGAGAGAAAGAGGTTTGTTGTATGCTGCACGCATGACAAATGGTGTCTGCCAGGATGGCGTTCGCTTGGTGGCGTGTGCAATGCAGGAGAGACACAATTAGTCTTAAAAACATGCTGTGTAATGTTGAAAACAAGCTGAAAAGCAGTCAACAGTGAAGCTGAGGCTTGTCACGTTGACGCTGGCAAGAATTCATTGTCAGTGTGCATCAACAGAACGAGCAAGCATGTGTCACTCATTTTTTGGAGAATAATCTCTCTCTTTTGCTCTCTGTGATGTTATAACTAGCGACGGCAGATACGTTCTCCATTTAAAGACCTCGCTAAGAGCCCTGGTCTCTTCAGAATGCAAGGAAGTTGTCTACTTTCCGCCGTCATGCAAAGTGACTATTGATTATGCTGTATGTCTTTGATAGTGGATTTCCTCTCCGTACCAGGGAAAGAGAGATCATCCTTTAGCACTTAAGCGGATGTGCATATTTAACAACTCCGGTCCTGCGGGGCTGTGTAATGCTATGATGTGCATTGCTGTGTTGTTGTTGTAGCTGCAGGGGCTATTGTGTTGCACGATAAAAGCCCATAAATTTATTTACATCCCGTTGGTGTGCATGTAAAGCATGCAAGACATACAAATCTTTGAATGATTCATGGATTGTTATTGCACTTCTAACAAAGGGAAATCCTGCATGGACGTTGCTGCTGAGAGGATTAATATAATAGCTATTTTAGCATCGATTCCAGTTTGGATTTCAGCCACTTAGGCCTCAAGTATGTTTGTATTTCAAAACTGGAGTTGGAGTTGGAGCATGAGTGTAGAGTACTCTCCAGATGAGTGTCAAGATGGAACTTGGGTGGGAAATTGAAGTACTTCAAATGACAACGTGAGCGGAATATTTCATCACCTCGGCTTCGTTGCGCTATAAAACCAAGGTGAGTGACTTCAGCTCACCTCTCTACCACCTTCTGATGAAATTTCATCAGCACGTCGGCTTCAGACGGAGTCGACAGGTGCCAGTCTACGTCTGTGCGTCCACTTTTTCCAATATCATTTTATTTTCTGTGTGACCTGGTAGTTCAAACTATGTTTTTGAATAAAAAATGAACTTGGAAAGCACCAGTGGTTGCTTGTGGGGATAGACAGAGGATCTGTTCGCCAAGAGCTCTACGTCCTTCAAATGAATCAATGGAAAAAATGTTTCCTGCTCATGACTTTGTCAGTCAGACAAGCGAAATTCTAGAAAAAGAATAGAAAATATGCACTGACGTCTCGACTCCTCCAAATCCCAGCCTGCGTCTTAAGTTTCCATGAAGCTCAGGTCTATGTTTGCAGACAGCCAGATAACACACCATTCTTGAGAGTGAGGTTGGCAGTAGGTCTCAGATTAGGAGATAGATGTGCGCTTCATGTTGAATAAGAGAAGAATTCCAATAACAAGAGCTGTTCCTCAAACACAACAGCCTCTGCCATGATAAACCCCTTTATTTCTATAAAGGTTTAAGATTTTTGTTGCTGTTCCCAGTCAAAAATTGATTTTTATTGATTTTTTTTTTTTTTAGGTTTGGATGACATTAAGCATTAATGACCAACATCCTAACTTGATCTATCTTGTACCTACACTTACACAGTCATGATCTCACTGCAGAAATCAGTTAAGAAATAAAATAAAAATCATTTACTCAACTTACTGTCATTTCAGTGCTGTATGATTGCTTCTTATTTACTATTCTGTAAAACAAATAAACAAATTAAGATGTTTTGCAGGATGTCTTGGCTGCTCCTTTGGGTTGGCCAGCTGTAAGCTGATGGAAAAAAGTACCATTAAATACTTCTGAAGCATTACGATAATTTTATGCTCCAGATGGAAATTAAAACTGTACTGTTGTAGTTTGTTTAGTGCGATTTGTTTACAGTTTATTATTTATTCCCATCTGCCATAGCTTTAATATCTCATTCCAGTCTTAATATAGTTTTATATTTTTAATTTAGTTTTGGTTTCCATTTTATTTCCATTTTATTCCATTTTATCTGCTCAAAAACAACAACTATTATTATGTTTCAGAAATTGTTTCAGGTTACTTCGATGAACAGAATGTTCAGAAGAACAGCATTTATCTGAAATATAAATCTTCTGTAAAATTATAAATGTCTTTATCATTACTTTTGATCATTTTAAAACATCCTTGCTAAATAAAAGTATTAATTTCGATATTTTATTTCCCAAACAAATTACACTGACTCCAAGCCTTTGAATGGTATAGTGTATAATGTTACAAAAACTTTTTATTTTAGATAAATGCTGATCTTTGAATCTTTCTATTCATCAAAGAATCCTGAAAAAAATTAAATAAAAAATAAAATAGCCATATTGATAATGATGATGATGATGATGATAATAATAATAATAATAATAATAATAATAATAATAATAATAATAATAATAGTAGTAGAAGTAGAAGTAGTAGTAGTAGTAGTAGTAGTAGTAGTAGTAGTAGTAGTAGTAGTGGTGGTGGTGGTGGTGGTAGTAGTAAAATGTGTCTTAAGCATCTAATCTGAATATTAGAATGATTTCTGATGGATCATGTAACACTAAAGACTGGAGTAAAGATGCTGAAAATTTAGCTTTGATCACAGGAATAAATTGCATTCAAAAAAATATATTAAAATAGAGGGCAGTTATTTTAAATAGTAAAAATATTTCACAATATTACTGCTTTTTTTGTATTTTGGATCAAATAAATGCAGGCTTGGTGGGCAGAAGTGAGCAAACTTCACATTCGCAAGATATGAGCATTCAAAACTTAGTCTCGTCACTTCTGCCAATATGAATCAACGATTTTTATGACATCACGCTGCACTTCAAGATTCTCATCAAACCTTCTGTCCAATCAAATGCTCTCTAGAATCCGTAGCGTCCGGAGTGTACTGTGGCAGCGCATTGTGACGTCAGTGAAGTCAAATGTCTTTTCCTTGTCTGCTCATCATGTGTTCTCCTATTGTTGAAAATAGAAATGATGACAAAGTTTTGAACTAACTATTTCTTTCAGCCACAAATATAGAGATTTGAGGTCTTGTAAAGTAAATGTCATTATTTCAGTTCTGCAAGTATGCTGGACTTGTCCACCGTCATCTTTGGTCCTCTGAGTCCAATACTGCTCATGTTCTTGGGCTCTTTAGACCCTTATCCGATGCTCTTTAGTTCTGGCTCTGTTCCAACATCCCCTCTGGTTGCCCAGGCCTGTGTCTCTTCTCCCGAGATGAGAGTGCTGCTTTTTCAAGGCCGAACAAACTAGTGTTTGCTGTTTGTTTGCCCAGAGCAGCAACAGCTGTTTGTCTTGGGGAATGGCAAGCACTATAACTCTAGCACCATTTGGACTTTGGGTTTATAGCCCTATAGAGCCATTTTGATGGTGTGTTCAAAGCTTTTTAAAGTCTAGCACACATACAGACACCTGTGGTTCCAATATTTCTTTTATGAGACTATGAGGGGATAATAAAGAGAATACATTGTTTATTGGGGCATTTGTGCATTACAATTTTTTAACCGTAAACACAAAATTTCCTTTTTTAATCATCTCATTTACTGCTTCTCTGAGAATTGTATTGGTAGTCCCCTGATGTACACTACCCTTCTAAAGTCCCCATGAAAGCAAAATTGAAGTTTTTTGTTTTTTAGTATGAATATGTTTAGAGTTTATCTATAAGCTAGTGTGCTCCAAAACATTTAGAAAACATTTAGAAGATATAAGCATTCAAAACTTCCAATATGGATCAACAATTTTGATGACATGCACTTCAGCTTCTCATTAAACTTTCTATCCAATCAAATGCTCTCTAAAATCCTTCCCCCTACACTATAAATATTGAAGCTGTGGCTAAAATAATTCTCACAAATTTCACAATTGGTATTTTCTGTACGGCGAATGTATATATAGGGGATAGTCTTCTCAGATCCAGAGACACACAGATTTGCTTTAGTATCAATTTAATAAATCTAAAGGGGTAATCTAACAGACTGTGTCTTTCATAAGCCGTCAAATGTGTTTTAACCAAGCTCAACAGCTCTGGCTCAAGCTTTGATAGATATTAATTTAACACAGCAGTAAAATAAACAATATTAAGTGACTTACATCGTCTAACTATAACACTACTGCCTGATTTTGCTCCATTTCATTGTCAAAAATGATCTGAAACAAGTCAATACTGATCCGCTGCGCATCTCCATTCAAACACAGCATTTAGTTTATGATTGAACATGCATTTTTAAACAAATCTAGTGAGTCAAATGCTTCAATTTTTCATTTATAAAGACAGTCACTTGCTTTATTTCTAAGGGGTAATAAATCAATCAGCTGAATCAGGGTCAAATCAGCCGTTCAAACGAATCAAATGAATTATGTGATTCAGTACTTAAATCTGTTACTTGCCGCCACCTGCTGGCAGATTTAGTTTCATTTTTAAAGTCTTTTCAGTTTGAAATCATTTCATATTTCTGTATTCAAAATTTTATATTTAAAACATTAATCTCAACATTAATTTATGAATTTGATTGCACTCACTCTGCCTCTGAACCTTATTAAATGTATGAAAATACACCTACAAGCCACTTTTGTGTTCTTCTGCTACCTCTGTAGTACAAATATATTGTGTTAACACTGATTTTATTTGATTCTACTCATTCTTATTCTGTTGTTTTAATTATACATTTTAAAAAGCTTAAAAAATATAATTTAAAAAATGACATAAAAGATGACATACTTTTAATAAAGTTACCAAAAATGCCATGTATGCCCGTAAAGCACTTTAAGGAGTCAAATATCACCTCTTAATGGGAAGGCAAATTTTTGATCAGATTTTTTGATTATTGATTAGAAAGTGCTCCTGAAATTTCGACTATGCTCCTAAAAAGAAAAGTAATCATAGAGCCCTGTCTTTAAGTCTCTTAAGCTCACCAAGGCTGTGTTTATTGATCAAAAATACAGTTAAAACATGAATAATATTACTGTTTAAAACTGTTTTCTTTGTAATGTATTAAAACATTTAAAATGCTCAAATTTTTTAATAGTAGTGTATAGCAGTGTTCAGTGGATGTGGATGTTTTCCTTTATCACACAATCTAGCTTTCATCTTCTAGATTCGTCTGCTCTATCCTAATTTCAATTCATAATTAAAGAGTCCTCGTAAGTATTCTGTTGAGCTGCCAGAAATCTGCGGAGCAGAGCGGCACAAATTAGCTGACGGTATCTAATAGTTTTCCCCCCTCCTGCTCCAATTCCTGTTCCTGTTCCTATGCTCCGCTGTGAGAAAGTGAGCTGTGGTGGCAGGTGTCAGCTGAGAGAGCCGGCTGCTGATTGGCAGAGATGTTCAAATTGATTTTGAGTCGTTGAGCCCGTTTAATGCCAGATGTGAGATTCAAGAAGTTGAAAGCACCAAACTTCTGCTTCAATGAAATTTGCTTTTCAATGTTATTTCTCACTTAAAATTCTGTTTGTGTCAGAAAAAAAAAATGTCACAGTGCACAGTTTTTATGTTAACAATTTCTTTTTCTCATCATTACTTGTTTGTAGAAATCGTATCCATGTCAATGATTACATACACAAAAGCTCTTAAACTGTTCATCACAAAGCAATTTTCTGTCTCCGTGACATGTGATTTCACTCAATTCCATCTTCCCAAATGATATGAAACTTTAAAGTGTAAGTATTCGTGTTTAATCTTTCTACAGTGCATCTGTTGGCTTTTAAGGCTCGCTACTTATTCTCTTCAGCAGTACATTTTTCCCACAGTTCTGCTGCATTATTCACCGTCAGGCTTTTCTTTGAGACACTGCCATGGCAGACTCGACTCTCTTCTTCACTGTGGGGGGGGAAACTGTGCTTTGTGGAAACAACGGGGGGTTTAGTCAAAAGCAAAGACAATATGAATTTGTCATGACTGTTTACAGCTGTTTTTTTTATTAGTTTACTAAAACCACTCATGTAAGGAGCCAAGGAGACAGATCCAGTTGTCTAAGCTGAAAAGCAGAGAACAGTCAGTCTTTTTTTTTTTTCTTCATTTGACTAAGACGGCAGGATGTTTTGGTGCTCATTAATTCTCCAGTAATTAATGAAAGAAGCTGCAGGCGAGCCTCTGAAGAGCAGCAATTTGGAGCCATCTTGGCTTTGTTATCTGTAGGTTCGGGCTGGTTTGGAGAGCTTCAGTCCATTATTTTTTAAATAGAAAGTTTCAAGTTATGATCCATTTTGAATAACATCCTAGGAGTTGAACCTCCTGGGAACCTTCCTGAAAGGTTTCAACTAGTTCTTAATTTAGGTGACAGCAAATTTAGATATATTTTCACATTCTGAGAGCTATTTATATTTACATTATGGATTTGACACACAGTTTTATCTAAAGTTACTTACAATGCATTGTCAAACCCATGATCTTAGCAATATGAAATACACTACTAGTCAAAAGATTTTTAATGTTGTGTAATGACTGAAAGTGTATAATGTTACAAAAGCTTTTTATTTCAGATAAATGCTGGTCTTTGGATCTTTCTATTCATCAAAAAAAAAAAAAAAATCTGAAAAACTATACCAACTGTTTACATTTTCCTTGACACTGAAGACTGGAGTAATGATGCTGAAAATGTAGCATTGATCGCAGGAATAAATTATATTTGAAAATATATTCAAATAGAAAACAGTTATTTGAAATAATAAACATATTTCACAGTATTACTGCTTTAGCTGTATTTTGGATTAAAAAATGCAGGCTTGGTGAGCAGAAGACTTTAAAGAGACTTAAAAAAAAAAAACATTTAACTGGTAGAGTATAACAAACTGAAAAAGGGAAAAAAAACATACATTCAGAAAATAAGCTAATGCAGCATTCAGTCAACTTAATTGTGTGCAATTATTTTTATATTTTATTTACAATAAGTATTAATTGTAATACTCTACAAAATTAAAAAAAAAAAAAAAACTTTTTTTTTTTCTTACAGTATATGCCACAAAATATTATCAATAGCCATATTCTTAGTAAATCAGCAGAGTGTTTTAAGTTCTTTTTTTGTTGTTGTAAGCACTAGTATTTTACTATTCATATTTATTTGATTTATTTATGAACATTCTTCTGTTCTGCAAGACTCCCATGTATGACTGTTTAGAAATATTGTAGAAAGCTACGCTATTATAGAAGATAAATGCCTAAACTTTGTTTATATCTCTTGCTCTCAAGCTAAATATGTTTTGTCTATCCACTCACATGAGCGAATATTTAGACTTGGCTGCTTCATAGTAACCATCTGTGATTTATTCTCTAAAATGGATGCCACTGGCTTAACAAGTGAAAGGCAAAGATCGATTGCTCTCTAAGGATGGATCTGCTCATGGTATCAAAGAGATGTCTGAATCTCCCAGATCTTTTAAATTAATATCATATCAACTTAATCCAATATCTCTATCATCACTGGAACATTACAGGGCTACATTCTGTACAAACAGTACTTACACCATTTAATGTGATTTAAAACTGCATTACCTGATGCAAGGGACTCTCTATAGTCTGTTTGAGCAATAAAGGGCCAGCGGTCATTTGAGCAGGATGAGACCGATCAGTAATGCGGTATCATTTCCCTCTTGGTGCAGAGTGCATACCAGCCTTTATGTCTTCATTACAATAGACTGTTTTATTTTAGTGTAAAATCAATGATGGCTAACTGGCTTTTTAAAGAGAAGCCCACAACCCCCGGGGCGGTACAACTCTCTTCATTTTTCTCAATCTCTATCTATTTCTCTATCTCACTCTGTTTATTTCTTTTTATCACCTTTATATGAAGAAGGTTACAAATGCTGCACACTGGAGAAAATAAGAACATTTCTTTAAGCGATAGATTGCTATTCAGTATCTTCTTACCTTTAAGTCTGCAGTCTGTCTTGGTTCTTCTAATCTTAAGCGGTAAACCATACATGGCCTCTTTCTGACCACCAGCTACTTACAGTTTTTAATACAAGTTAAGCTTTGTCAAGTGAGCTGTGACTAATGCATGTTGAATTGTCCTGCAGTGTGATATGCTCCTATTTGGATGCAATTAATTGCGATTAATCGATTTGATGGCACTAAATTTAATAATAGTGTTATATTTTTTTTAAATCAACAATTTTTTTTATATGAATTGATAACATTTTTATCCTTCATTAGTCATTTAAATGGACCTAGGGTGTGATAATATTTCTTGTGATAATGGAAAAATTGCTAATTATTGTATAATTATGATGTCCATTTAAGTAACTAATGAAGGATAAAGATGTTATAAATTCATATAAATATACACAGTACATAAACATATTATGTAAATTCAAACTTTTATTTTGAATGTGATTCATTGCGATTAATCGTGATTAGTCAGTTTGACAGCACTAATTAAAATAAGTATAAGTTTGACTACTCCAATTAATTTTCTTAATTTTTTTGCAGCTTTTCTGACTTAATATCCCATGAAATATTGTCACACCACAAGACCATTTAAAACTAACTAAAAAAACAAAACACAAAAAATAATCTCATTATAAACAAAAAATATTATTATAATTGTTATTATTATGTAATAATTTGACTGCCACATATTATTTTTGTGATGAATTTTATATTTACTACACATTTTTATTACACTTTTTAAAACTCATTTCAAAAGAAATACTGTCACACCACAAGACCATTTAAATCAATTAATGGACTAGGTGTTGGGAATGAAGGGAAAAATGCATACATCTTTTTATATAAGCAGCTTTTATGGCAAAATATTGTCATACCACAAGATGGGTTCAAAATCAGGTTTTTATCTGAAGAGTAAAAGTGAAACATTCATAGAAATGTCAACTTGTGTTGATTTTAACAATTAAAAATTGTATATCATTATTAAATTATGTAATAATATCACTAGATTATTTCTGTGATATGCAACAGCATGTTGCAGCAGCTGTTGAAAAAGCTCAACTTTCCAGCTCAAACCTGGAATAGTCCTTTAATGTCCTTCCAAAAACGCACATGCACACCGTTTTGAGTTACTCCGGGGTCCTAATAAATCGTAAAGACGCATGGGTCAGAGTGATATAACCTCTCATTAAGGCTGGTTTGCTGGACACACACACTTTGACCCCAGAGCATGAAAAGGTTAATCGCTCTCTCTCAGTGGACCCACATACACACAGACGATTCTGGAGGCCGTGTTAGTCACGTCCATCACTGGGCTGCAATAAGATTGAAGTTGCATGAGTGCGTGTGAGTGAGCAGGTTTCTGCTGCAGTAGATATAATGGTCAGAGTGATGGATAAGTTTCTCACTCAGCTCCTGGAGAAGCTGTTCCATAGTTTCAATTACACTGACCTTGAGCTTAAACCACTTGCCTCTTTGCAAACTCCTTTCATCTATTTAAATTGAGCTGTCTTTTAGAGCTCCAACCCTCGTTCTTTGATGTAAAATTTACTTTCATACAACTTGCAGAAAGCCTGACTTTTGTCATTTTTGTACGACTTGTGTTTTATTGTGTTTACACATTTTTATGGTATCTTGCAACCCTGATTATTTATTGTTATTTTTTTACTTATTTTTTTAGTTACACACTCTGTGTCCACTTTGTGCTGTGAGAAATCGGTGAGAGGCATTGTGTTTATCCGTCCAGTGTTTATTCCTCAGAGGCTCTGCTTAAGACACACCAAGTTGGGTACGGCGTTGCGAGACAGGCTTCCCATGATAAATGCCCTTTCTGGGACACTGTTTACTGAGGAGTCTGCAAACTGCCATGTCGCCTTTCAACTCCAGCAGCAGCTAAGCGTTAGAACTGTGCCGCTGTAAATATAGCACAGTGCTTTTCAAAACAAACACTCGCCATATAGAACGTCAGATGTGAACATCCCCTCCAACCTTGAATAGCATTGATAGAGTTAGGCACATTTTGCATGTTGCTTCTAATCCAGGGAAGCGCATCTGTTGAAAATGTGGCTTTGAGAGTGAGATGCAAGGCTTCTCCCACACATATTCAGTAGTGTTTAAGATGCAGTGGAATACCAGTGCAACAGCAGTGCTGAAGCGATGTCTAAGTCTAAGCCTCCAGCCGAAGCTTGAATTGTGACTGACACCTCCATCTCCAACAGAGCAATGCGAGCATCACTCATTCTTATGGAAATTATCCGATTCAGTTTCCTCATGATTATACCATGTCATACCATATACTATCTATGTGAAGAACTTTGTTGGAATCTGCAAAATGTTAATTATTTTACTAAAATAAGAGGGATCATACAAAATGCAAGTTATTTTTATTGTAGTACTAACCTGAATAAGATATTTCACACAAAAGACATTTACATATAGTCCACAAAAGAAAATAATAGTTGAATTTAGAAAAATTACCCCTTCAGGTCCCACAAATTCTTCGGTTTTTCAGCATTTGTGTGTGTTTGAACGCTTTCCAACAATGACTGTATGATTTTGAGATCCATTTTTTTTCTCACCGAGGACAACTGAGAGACTCATATGCAACTATTACATGAGGTTCAAACGCTCACTGATGCTTCAGAAGGAAAAACGATGCATTAAGATGCATTCAAATCTTTTTGAATTTGGAGATCTGGGTAAATTTGACTTATTTTGTCTTTTGGGAAAACATGTAAGTATCTTTTGTAGCTTTTGAAGGGCAGTACTAAATGAAGAAAAAAAAAAAACACATGATATTTAGGCAAAATAAGAAAAATGTACACACCCTTTTTCTGTTCAAAAGTTTTCACCCCCTGGCTCTTAATGCATCGCTTTCCTTCTGAAGGAAGGATGTGTCCCTCAGTTGCCCTCAGTGTGAAAAAATGGATCTCAAATACACAAAAATGTTGAAAAACCAAAGAATTTGTGGAATTTTTCTGAAGAACAGCGGGAAGTTTAATTGTTCAGGTCAAACAAGGAACTCATGAACAACTGAATTCTGGATCATTCAGTTAACAACGGTATTAAAAATCAACTTTTGAACAGGGTCATTTTTATAAACTCAACTATTATTTTCTCTTGTGGATATGTAAATGTATTTTATGTGAAATACCTGCTGGCTCAATAACTAAAGCCGCTTTAAGCAGATCAAGGAGGTTAAGAGAAGATCTACCTTCACCTGAAGCCTGTGATTGAAATCTTTCTGTCAACAGTTCTTGTAACTGAGGTGAAATACATGGTTGTAGGCATTCTTTCAGTTTACTTGCCCTTTAAACTCTCTGTGCACTCCACTGCATCAGCGTAGGCTTTTTTTAATTCAACTTCAGTTGAGTGTAAAGGTTTGACAACTTTAATATGCACCTGTGTCATCGATTTACTTCTCCCTCTGTGTTTTTTTAACGAGAGCTTAAAAATACTACAAACAGAACAGTCAAGAAAAGATTCTTGGAGCGCTGAGCTCAGTTGGGTGTTAAATTATTAAGTCTGTCCAGCGAGTCAGTCCAAAACAAGTGAGAGCTGAAGCAAGAGACCAGAATCAGCCTCTCTTTCTCTTATCCTTTTTTTTTTTTTTCATCCGAGACTCATCAGAGAAGAACAAAGCCTCCATTTATGTCCCCCGTCGAGGCACACACTGCTAATGCACCATTATGAGGCACTCGCCTCACCCCACTCACGTCCTTTCCCTAGGCTTTCAGGACTTTGCTGTAGCTCCGAAGATACTTTTTTCCTGTCTTTCCCTGCACGTTGCACCCCGACCCCTGTCTTTTTTTTCTTCCGCTAATGTGTTCGCTCACGTTCTGCCCCTGCCTCTCACCTCTGCTTCTTCCTGGAGTTTTTGATGTGACGGCACAGGCTGCCGTTTCAATCACAGGAGTGGTTTTACAAATAAGGTAAATTAGTTAAAATTGCACACAGCCTGAAGGATGGTCGGAGGGGCCGGTAAGCAGCACGGTCGATTTTTTTTCCAGGCATGCTCTGACTTTGTAAGTGATTGAGGATGTTTTAAGCAGTGCTGAGGTAGTTCGACCATGCTAATGACCTTCAGTCACTGTTACACATATAAATGCTGCATGATGGATGGACACGAAATGGCTTAGTGATTTGAGAAACAGTGTTGTTAATGTAGATTAGGCTGTTAGCTTAACCCTCAATTGTTCATTCATATACAGAAATATCGTGCTTTGGCAAACTTCTAGTGATTAATTTGTTCATATTTCATATGCAAATGAGCTTTGTGGTATATTGTCACAACACAACTAGAACAAGAATATTCAATGAGGGAAAAATGTAGGACAGTGTTTTGTTCATTTGGATTGTAAAAAGAAGCCTCTTTGAAATATGTGACCATGTACCACAAAACCAGTCTTAAGTAGCTTGGGTATATTTATAGCAATAGCCAAAAATACATTTTTCAAAATTATCAATTTTTCTTTTATGCCAAAAATCATTAGGATGTTAAGTAAAGATGATGTTCCATGAAGATATTTAGTTAATTTCCTACTGTAAATATATCAAAATGTAATTTTTGATCGGTAATATGCATCGCTAAGAACTTAATTTGGGCAACTTTAAAAGTGATTTTCTCAATATTTTGATTTTTTTTTGCACCCTCAGATTTCAGTTTTTCAAATGGTTGCATCTCGGCCAAATATTGTCCTATTCTAACAAACCATAAATAGAAAAGCTTATTCAATCTCAGTTTTAAAAAAATGACCCTTATGACTGGTTTTGTGGTCCAGGGTCACAAATTTCCATATTTTTATAGAAATATACTTAAAATTTACTTATTTTGATTTTACCCTTTATGGAACTGGATGTTGTGAATTTAGGGGTAAAGTCACCTTGAGCTTTGAAAGGTGCTGTATAAATGTATAAATTAATGAATATATAATTTTTTTGCATTTTTTGCATTTATATTTTAATACATACATTTAAATTGCTCAAAAGTCACAGTAAAGACATGAACATTATTACTATATATATATATATATATATATATATATATATATATCTCAAATAAATCGGCCTATTAGAATGATTTCTTACAGATCATGTGGCACTGAAGACTGGAGTAATACCTGCTGAAAATTCAGCTTTTCCATCACAGTAAAAAAATATACTTTATATGTGTCTCTGGACCACAAAACCAATCATAAGGGTCAATTATTTGAAATTGAGATTTATATAATCTGAAAGCTGAATAAATAAGATTTCCATTGATGTATGGTTTGTGAGGACAATATTTGGCTGCAATACAACTATTTGAAAATCAGGAATCTGAGAATGCAAAAAAAAAAAAAAAATCTAATTCTAAATCATGATAAAATCACCAAATCAAGTTGTCCAAGTGAAGTTCTTAGCAATGCATATTAAGTGATTTACAAAATTTACAAAATATCTTAATTGAACATGATCTTTACATAATATCCTAATGATTTTTGGCATAAAAGAAAAATCTATTATTTTGACACATACAATGTAATTTTCTCTATTGCTACAAATATACCCATGCTACTTAAGACTGGTTTTGTGGTCCAGGGTCACGTATAGTTGGATAACAAAAAATGTATTTTAAGTTGTAATAATATAACAGAATATTACAGTTCTTTGTTTGAACTTTACATTTGCCATTTTTATTTATTTATTTACATGTGATTCCTATCTTGCAGTTCAATTAATCAATGTAAATAAGCATAATCTGAACAAAAGTGATGTGAACTACAACTGCCAACACAGCTGCTCTCGCTTTCTGCAGTTTCAATTGTTGCCCAATTATGATATAATTATGCATTGCAACCTATTAAATTGAATCATAACATACAGTTATGTGCACGGTATCTCTCACATCCTTGTTTTCATTTTAGTCAGATTAAATAAGTAACCTACTCTGACTAAGGCTTGTAGAAGTCATTTCTTCTCAGGTTATTTGACAACTCGCTGCTTCACAACATGGACCGTGATACATCGAGTTCTCCATGTTACATTAGCACAGAGCCATTTCTCACCTCCCAGGGCATTAAAAAACGGCCCTCGCCCTCAGGCTAAAGTGCTCCCTCACCAAACAGAGCATCAGCGCCCACTTTTAACCTGCCAAGTGTGAGATACACACAGCCTCCGTGTCTCTCACAGCGTTCTTTATCTCGCCCGTGGTGGGAAAGGTACTCGGCAGAAGAGCGTGCTGATAATTTCAACCACCATGACTGAAGGAATTTGTTTCACTGGGTTTCTGTCCTCAAGTTTGCTGCTTCAGTCTCAAAGGTATTGTCAGGCAGTTGAGTTAACCGCCTCGTTTAAGCTTGAAAGTGAATGAAAAAGCGATTAATAATTCACGACATCAGACAAATCGAGGATGCGACTGTCGCGCTTGCTTTTAGCGCTGTTGCGCCGTTGGTCGGTTGTCGAACACGCTTACACTTCAGCATTCAAACGGAGAAGAGTCGTGATGCTTTTTGATTTGCGGCGTGGCACCCGTCAATTTATCACTGCCGGGTGCGATTGCGTATTCACGAGGAGATTGCTCTGGGTATTCCAATAACAGCGAAGGAAATGTCAGCCGCTTCTTCCTCGTCATCTCTGCAGGCATCACTTTGTGCCCTTATCGCAGATTGATGGGGGAAAACAGCCTCTCCTCTCTGCGTTGTCAATCAGAAGCTCCTATAAACATTACAGATACGCCAATGCAGTCACGCAGCTGGACTCTGTGTCTGCACACAAATGTCAATGGACAGTCTGTTTTATTAAAATTATGGTTGTGGAGAGTTGTGGCCCTCAAGGGACCAAGATGGCAAGGGTGTTTCTGCCCCCTAGAGGAACCTGTTGGAGGAACCAAAATGTACAGAGTTTGGAAGCAGGAGCACATCATGCAATGGAAATATACATTTCAGTTAGCGTTTGTGGTGCATAATAAATGTTGTTTCTCCGAACAACAGCTTTCGCTCTGAATCGATGTTCCAGAATGCATCAATATCTCATAATCTTCTGTTTCTCTCTGCAGTTGTGTGGCTGTGGGCTGCTGGGAGTTGGAATCTGGCTGTCTGTGTCTCAAGGCAGCTTCGCCACCTTCTCCCCCTCCTTCCCCTCTCTCTCCGCTGCCAACATGGTCATCGCCATAGGCGCCATCGTCATGGTGACGGGCTTCCTTGGTTGCCTGGGCGCCATCAAGGAAAACAAGTGCCTGCTTCTGAGCGTAAGTTATACCACACCTACACACTTTTACGCTTCTGAAGTGTACAAATATAGTAATGGCCTGTTGTGAGTGGAAAATGTTTGCACTTAACTTTTAACCGTTTAATGTCAAGTTTACATACACTTTGCAGAATCTGCAAAATGTTAATTATTTGATCAAAATGAGGGATCATACAATCATATGTTATTATTTATTTAGTAATGACCTGAATACAATATTTCACATTAAAGACGTTTACATATAGTCCACAAGAGAAAATAATTGTTGAATTTATAAAAAAATTACCCCTTTAGGTCCTACAAATTCATATGCAACTATTACAGAAGGTTCAAATGCTCACTGATGCTTCAGAAGGGGAAATAATGCATTAAGAGCTGGGGGTGAAAACTTTTGGTTTCACTTTATTTTGATGGACCCTTTAGCACATTCTGTTGACTATAAGTAACATTGCACCTATATATCTACTAATTCTCACTAGAGTGTTTGTAGAGTAATAGTAGACTGGTATGGTTAGGGTTGGATTAAGTTGACATGTACTTGCTAAGTTGCTTATAGTTAGTAAAATGTCTGTTAGGAGACCATCACAATAAAGAGTTAGCAGATGTTAACCAGACAATCTAATGAAAGTTAGTTGACATGTAGGTGCAACGTTACTTACTGTCAACAAAATGTTGAAAAGGGACCATCAAAATAAAGTGTTACCAAACTTTTGAACAGAATGAAGATGTGTACATTTTTATTTTGCCTTATTAGCTTTTTTCCCCCATTTAGTACTGCCCTTTAGTTTCCCAGAATACAAAAAAGTAAAATTGACCCTGATCCTCAATTTCAAAAAGTTTTCACCCCCTGGCTCTTAATAATCAGTTGTCCTCAGTGTGAAAAAATTGATCTCAAAATTATACAGTCATTGTTGGAAAGGGTTCAAATACATAAAAATGCAGAAAAAACTAAGAAATTGTGGAACCTGAAGGGGTAATTTTTCTAAATTAAACTATTTTCTCTTGTGGACTATATGTAAACGTCTTTTATGTGAAATATCTTATTCAGGTCAGTACTACAAAAAAAACAGCTTGAATTTTGTATGATCCCTCTTATTTTAGTCAAATATTTAACATTTTGCAGATTCTGCAAGGTGTATGTAAACTTTTGACTTCAACTGTATATACTTTATACATTGCATTATATGTTCTTGTGAGTAATTGTACTAGGGCTGTCATGATTTCTCGATTCAATTCAGTTGCTAAATTAAAAAAAAAATCCTTGATTGCATTTTGCCCTTGTCGAGTAAGTAAGTGCTACATTCCACGGATGAATTTCAATTATAACATTTAACATTTAAAGGTGTAAGCATGTTGTTGTTGTTTTTTTATAATATAAGGTATAACTGACTCTTGATTCTGATCAGTCGCAGCACTGTACACGTTATGCAACTGTTTATACAAAATGTATAACTGACAGTCAATTTACAGTTTTCTACATCACTGTGCTAGTTTCATGGCTCATGTATTGGTCTACTCTACAGTCTCTTTCTTTCTTCTCGCATAAAACAATCATTTCAGCCAAATTAACATTTCATGTCCTTTCATTTATTTATTTAGTGAGTTGCTGTGTAAAAAGTGGGATAATGTACAGCTGGCCAGTCATTATCCCAAAATAAGCCCTGTCAGGATGTGAAGTGGCCTTATGAATACCTTTTATAATGCATTATACATACAGGCTTAAAGTAAACTGTTAGCAGAGAGGTTTGCTAATTATCAGCATTGCAAAATGAGTCTCTTCATTGCACTCAAGGGTTTTGGTTCAGAACTAGAGTTAAACCACATGCCTCTTTATATATTTTTTTTCTCTCTTTGACTGCCAATCTCTCTTTGATTTTACACTAATTTTCACGTTCTCTCCCACCACCACCACCACCAATCATTCGGCTAATGGTGTTAAACAGTCTAATTGAAAAAGGTTGTCACTCGCATGCTTTTCTGTCATTTGCAGAAGTGAATAATGCATCTGTCACGTCATGTTGTTTGGTTCTGGTAAACGAATATTAAATACTGCGCTATTCGCTTGTGGACTTGCCATGTGATTCTAAAAAAGTCAAGTTGGATTCAGTTCAAGTGAAGGAAGAGACGTTTGGAGAATTCACAAATCATCACCATCTCTCCTTATTAATTTTTAATGTCAATCTCCAGTTCCTACGGTTCACTAAATGCCTATTAGATAGGTGCGGTGTAAATCCGAACTGCCTGACCTTTAGATTTCACTATCTGTGCTGTATATACCGCCATGGCCATGGCTCCGAGGGAGAGTGAGACATCAGAGAAGGGTTTTCACGTCACTGGGTTTTACATCTAAGCAGCCGGCCCTATGTTTCTGGATGTGGTGTAGTGCTCGCTTCCCCCAGTGGTCTAGGAAGGAAGAACCTTCAAAGCTTTTTGCAGTCTTCACATCCATTCCTTCAACTTTGCTCTATTTACGTACCCCATATGGCCCGGACCAGCGAGTAAAGTCGTGGCAGAGCAGACGTATACACACATTGTCATTCAGCGGTTGGCGAGGCCACACATAGTCAACACAATCGCTCTCACCCTCCTCTAATGGCGGAAGGGAACTTATTTTGCGGACCTGTCAATGTCGAGGTTCAATAAACAAGCGTCTTAAAGGCTTTCAGATGGCCCGAATCTGCGTTTCAGATGGACTTTGACAGGAACGGTCATCAGGAGATGACTGGAAAATGTACTGAGCACTCAGCGAAATAATGTTTACTGGCTGACAGGCGCATGCTGTGTGGAAGGCTGTGTAAATATTTAGCTGAAAAAGTGAAATAGAATGAGAGGGAGAGAGTGAGTGTAGAAAGCTGAGATGATTCATTCAGACAGGTCTTTCCCTCTGTCTCAATTGTACCACTTACTTCCTTTTTTTGTTTTCTTCTTGCAGTTCTTCATTGTCTTGCTGATTATTCTGCTGGCTGAGCTGATTCTGCTCATTCTTTTCTTCGTCTACTCTGATAAGGTAAGCCAATTCTGATAAGGTTCACCAGTTTTATATTGTACAAATGATTTGCTATATTTCCATACAGATATATCTAATCTCTAATTAGTGGCAGATTTTTCGGCTTCGATTTTGCATGGCAGATCATCAAAAAACATCAAACTGAATTTTATCCTAACCAGGCATCATGTAAATTATTAAACAATTGACCTATCGCTAAGCCCCGCCCATAGAACGCAGATGAGCCAATGGCAGATGATTATCAGCTGCACGGAAATGGAACTCGGACATCTGTAGGTTACAGCGCCTTAGAGTTAGTGAGTCCATGCTAACGTACAAACCTCAGCTAACTATTCTGACGTTATGTACAGTGTAGGTCAAAAACACATAAACGAAGGTCTACATTTCAGCGCATCTCCATATTAAACTGGTTGAATGTAAAATAATTAATCTTACACTGCGGTACATAAGCAGTGTTGATCCTGGATGTTGTCATCTGCGATTGTGACGACCGTAACATGAGATTTCTTCCGTTTGCATTGCGATCTATAAACCCTCGATTTCAAATTAATAATGTTACACACCATATTTATTTTAAAATAATTTATATATCTCTCCATGGCATATTAAAGCCCTACTTGGATGCTCCTCGACGAGAGGTGGTCCTTCTTTGTTCAAAATCTCAAAAGGTTTTCAATCTGACAGCTGTCATTGTAATACATTGGGAAACTCTGAGGCAGCAACAGTAACTAAGGGGGGCGGGACTTAGCGATAGGTCAATTAAAATCTGTAAACAAATGAGTAGCAGAACATTGAGTTGTGCTGTATAGCCACGCCCACATGAAATCTCATTAGTCCAGAATGTCCTATTAAGATCAATTATTGATTCGGTAATGTATTTACATTGCAGTTTATGTACATGTATTCTTACTAGTGCTGTCAAAATTAATGCATTAATGCAGATGAATAATTTTCCAGTTTAACAGCCTTAAAAATGTGTCACACAGTTAGCACAGGGGCGGAGCTAGGGCTGCCATCCAATGCACAACTGCTGCTTCGGTCTGTTTTTTTTTTCTTGACAAGAATTGCGTTTATTTTAGTGCTGTCAAATGATTAATCACGATTAATCGCGTCCAAAATAAAAGTTTGTTACACACTGTATATTTGTGTACTGTGTATATTTATTATGTATATATAAATATACACACATGCATGTATATATTAAGATTTATAAGATTTATATCTAAAATATTTATATTTATTTATAATCTAAATTGTAAACCCGTATAAATATATATACATATAAATATTTTGCTTTAATATATACATGTATGTGTATGTATTTATATGTACATTATAAATATACAAAGTAAACACACACATAGTATGTAAACATAAACTTATTTTGGATGCGATTAATCATTTGACAGCCCTAGTTTATTTAGACGCAGAACGTCTTTACGACCACATCAAACAGGATACTTTTCAGACACACACTCCACTTCGCCTCAGCACCAGGAGCTAGACAAACAAGCATTGGAAAAGTACAGGTGACCAGGGAGCTTCAGTTGAACGGTGAACTGTGGTCAGATGAGATGTTGTCAGGCCATATGTATATAATTTTCCAGTACTGTACATGCTGTAGCCCGTATCATTTCGTATTAAAGCACAAATTAAACTATGAGCATGCATGTCACATTCGCATCACGTTTAACAGCGGCAGCTCTGAAAGTAATTGCAGCCAAAAAACCTAATAACCCAGCTGCTCTGATGTCTGTTAATCGAAGAACAAAAGAAAAATTTTGAATTTAGTGTTAACTTTATTCAATTTCTGTATATTTACATTTAAATATGACATTTATTTTAGTGGGTTTAGGTGAAGTTCACTTAAATTACAAGTTGTTGTCTTTTAGTCTAATAGATGTTCAAATTGATAGATCTCGATTACTAATAATAATGTTGAATGGCTATAGTCAATGGTTAAATAATAGAGGGGAAAAAAAACAATTTCCTGGAGACATCAGTAATATTGACACCAGTGATACTCACCTTCAGTCATAAACATTAAACATTAAAAACATACTGCCTTTAATGTTGTTTCTAACATTTCAATTTTAAGATTCAATGTGAAATAATTGCAATATAAAAGTATATTTAAAAACTTTCATTTTAGCTGAGATTATTCACGATTAATTTCAGAAAAATGTGTGGTTAATAGGGATGCAACAATATCAAAATCTCAATACGATAATATTGTGATATAAAGTCCATGATACTGTATTTATTGCAATATTTAAAAAAAAGACCAATGAGGATCTTCAACCCATGTTTCTAAGAAAACTTAGATAAAAAAAACTTTCTCAATCTAAATTACGTTCACTCTGGTATTTTAGAAGCCAAACTAATTATAAATATAACAATAATACTAATAACAATTTTATATTGTTATTCCTATGGCAGTAATAGCCATATATTGTAAAACAATTGCACTGTAAAATAAATAAAATAGGTTTCATAGGTTTTTGCTTTACACTACAGCAGGGAGATCCTGATATTTCTTTCCTAATTTCTACACTTGAAAGAGATACTTTGAATTGGGACTGCAGTAATGATACCCATTTAAATCGCTGGCTGTCAGCAATTCGTACTACACTTTTAAGCTTTTTATTTTGACGGAAAACACAGGAAAAAACAGGCTTACAAAAACTTCTCACTGCAGATCTAGTGAAAACTGGCCATTGCCTTCCCAAACGCATGCTAAACTCACAGCACATGCAATAATGAGTTCACTGCATTCGCTGTGAACGAAGATATTCTGAGGACCTATATCGTTTTATAGTTTTGCTGTCGTGATACACTAATATTGATAATAGCGTTACATCCCTAGTGATTGATTAATTTCATTTTTTTAAATCAATTTGACAGCACAAATTCTTACATAACCAAAACGATCCACCTCAAGCAAACAATTTCTTTCTTTACACTTTTTTTTTTTTTTTCGGTCAACCACCTTATGTAGCATCTCCATAAAATTTGCCTTAAACTGTGTGGAAGGAAACCCAGCTATAAACTGTTGAATGCTTGTCCCATTTCCCCAGCTTAATCAGGTCAGCAAGTTCTTTAAAGAACAGCCGCCTCTCTTGTCTTGGGCAGTGCAGGTTAAGAGTTTTCATCACCAGACGAGCACTTGAAGGTCAGAGGTCACCCCACACAACAAGGCCTAATGCCGGCCAGTTGTCACCAAGTAATTGGCGCAGAGCTCTTTCTCGGTCAATCCTTCCACCTGCCTCTGCGCTCAGGCTCTTTCTCATGGCCTTCAGGGCAGCGCACACGCACACAACTGGAAGCGATACTGTGCCAACTGGAATGTCTAAAACCGGGCAGTCTGACCTTTTGACACCATGCAGATCCTGGTGGATTACTACCCACCCAGAGCACGCAGAGGTCCTGTTTCCTCTTTGATGAAGTTGCGAGTGTCACCAAACAGATGCTTCAGTCTCCTTTTCAAGGGCGCTTCCCAAATGTACGGCAGGATGCTTGGAGGTGTTAAATCCCGTCAAGGATTTCTGGGTGGTTCATTATTCACTCCGTTTGCCACGCTCTCTGTGGAAGCTAAAGTAATTCACTTACCCACAATCCATTTAGAGATTAGGATCTGCCTATCTCTAAGGTACGAGAACTGCTTGGTTGTCTTATCGGAACATGTAACTCACACTCAAGCGTGGACTGCAAACCGAGGCTGCATTTTGGTGGCAACGTTTTTTCAAACTTGCTTCTGTCTGTGTAAGTTTGTTTCTGCAAGAACACTGTTTTTTTCTCCATTGTGTGCCTACTCAAGGTTGTTCCTTTATATGACGAAAGCTAGGCTGTGAAAGCCATGTACCCAACATGTATTAGTCTTTAAAGACCACTCTGAGACCACTCTGAGTATTGATGATGTTCATACTACCGATATAAGATACCTATATGACCTTTAACACAACATGATGAGGGAGATACTTCAGAGAGGAGCAGGGGAAGATGAGATATAGAGATTTGTATCAACCGCACAGGGCTGTGAGCACGTCTCTTTCATATTTCTACCGCATGAACTGGGCGGCAGGGGTACTGCCGTCACTCAAACCCTGCCGCTCTATCCGCACAGAATGGCGTGAGTGATCAGAGGAATGTTTAATTGACTCCATTATTTGATCTCCAAATCACAAGGCATTCATTATCACATCTGAGGAAAAAAGGCATGCTGGCAGTGTATGAAAGCATGCTTTTTCTGTACAAACCAAGTTAAGCCAAGCATTTTGCTCAGGTAGTACTAGGCAGGATATTATAGACAGCTAGAAAAATGTAGAATTGTAAACATTTTAGATGTGACAATTAATGTAACGTTTTGCAAAATTTTCAGGTTACTATACCTGAAAACCTGCGGCTGTAATTTTATAATATTTTTTCCAGCTAATTTCACCTTTTAAAGAAGAATAATCAAGAAAGTAATAGAATGTAATAGAATAATAGAAAGTTCAGAAGAACAACATTTATCTGAAATAGAAATATTTTGTAACATTAGAAATGTCTTTATCATGTCTTTTGGCCAATTTAAAGCATCTTTGCTAAATACATAAATAAAAGTGATAATTTCTTTCCCGGAAAAAATAAATATTTATAAATATAAATAAATTAAAAAAATATATATATATATATATATATATATATATATATATACAATCTGACTCCAAGCTTTTGAATAGTATAGTGTATAATGTTACAAAAGCTTTTTATTTCAAATAAATGTTGAAATTTGTTCATCAAAAAATAAATAAAATTCGGTTATATATATAGAGAGAGAGAGAGAGATAGATAGATAGATAGATAGATAGATAGATAGATAGATAGATAGATAATACTACTACTAATAATAATAATAATAATAATAATAAATGTTTCTTGAAGAACAAATCAGCATATTAGAATGATCACTGAAGGATCATGTAACCCTGGAGACTGGATTAATGGTGGATCAAATAAATGCAGGCTTGGTGAGAAGAGACTCTTTTAAAAAAAACATTAAAAATCCTACTGTCTAAAAACCTTTTAATATGATAAATAAATATGCCACGCACACAAAACACTAATTTGTTAAATGTCAAATTTACAAAATTCAAATCTATTTGTCATTGTTACAGCTTCATAATGTGAGATCTGTAAAGTTTCACTTTTGATGTTTTGTGCAATCCTCAATCTTTAACTCAGCAAGATGCTTCCCTCCTGCAGATATGTTGGCGAAACAACAGTATAGTAGGTCTCCACCTCACTGCGCGTACGTGAACGCGGTGGATTAAAGCACACACGTGGGTCCTGCAGTGACCCACCATCTGACTGCAGCAGATGGCGAAGGCTAGGCACCAGATTAGAGCATCCGTCTTTACGCTCATGACCTCATTCCTGCGCGTGTGCCGCAGGACGGCGGCCAAATGAAGCCATATTAGCTGGTTTGAAAAGGGGGGAAGCACGTTAGCGTGATTTTTCAGATAGGCTTACAGAGACAGATGAAGAGCATTACTGCACACTTTCGCCTTCTCAGCTGTGGTCTACGGTTTAATCCGTAGATGACTCACAGTTTTTAGCCTCTAATGTTGTGCCATTACATGGTAAAAGCGACACAATTAGGGATGCTCTAAAAATGAGTAGCGACCTACATGTGCATGGAATGGATTGAGAGATTTTTGATACAAAGGTCCCCAAACTTGTATCATAATTTAGTCTAACAAAGCATAGGTCCCTACTGTATTTCCTGTTATTCAGGTGATTCTGGTAGAGTAAAGCTTGTGATCTCATGTGGCAGCATTATCACGGTTGCTTGTTTACTTGCTGATTTTAGCTCTGAATGAAGCCAATTTACTTGCGTTAAACAAATCAACAATGAATGTGCCAGTGTTAAAATGATTTACGTCAGGCTTGACTATATAAACAGCCATTTTCCACTTCATGAGCTTAAAGCAGCAAATGTGTTTTGTAAACCTCCTGAACAGGTGAGGCGGTCAGCCAGGGTTTTGAGGACTTCGAGCCAAGTTTCTAAGCACCTGACGGCTTGACAGTAGGACCCACGCTGCGTGTATCTTGCGAGCTCACAGCATGGCCAGACTTTCCCTTGCTGATCAAGAGTCTGGCCCATCATCTGGGCTGGAAATTACCATCCCATGACAGGCACTTATGTCGGGAGGCTCTTATGTGTGCTAATGGAACATTATTTCCGTTAGGGAAATGGTTGCTAAAGAGGTAGTTCATCCTAAATCGTGATAATTCAGTCACTAACTCACCCTCATGTTGTTACAAACCCATATTTTTTCTTCCAGCACAGGTGATGTCTTGGTCTTTTTTTTTTCATGTAAAATACAGTGCCTTGCAAAAGTATTCATACCCCTTCATTTTTTCACATTTTATGTTGCTGCCTTATTAAACTGCTTTAAATTACTTTTTTCCCCGCATCATTCTACAATACATACATCATAATGGCAAACCAAAAAAACAAGGCATTGAAGGTTCACAGAAGCATGTAGTAGGAGAAACCTACAGAAGGACAAACATCTCTGCAACACTCCACTGAACTGGGCTTTATGGCAGTATGATAAGACTCAATCCTCCTCAGTGAAGACACATGAAAACACACTTGGAATTTGCAAAAAAAGCATCTAAAGAACCCTCAGACTGTGAGAAGAATATTTCTGGTCTGATGAACTTCAGTTCCAAGCATCATGTATGGAGGAAACCAGGCACTGCTCATCACCTGGAGAGTACCATCCTAAAAGTAGCAGGTGGCAGGGACCAAGGGACTTGTCAGAGTAGAAGAAAAGCTCAACACAGCAAAATATAGAATATAGCCTTATTGAAAACCCAGTCCAGAGCATTCAGAACCTCACACTGGGCAGACGGTTCACATTACAACAGGACAATGACCCGAAGCACACAGCAAGAATGGCTTATAGACAACTCTGTGAATGTCCTTGAGTGGTCCAGCCACTGGACATTGGACACTGGCTTGAACATTTCTGGAGAAACCTGAAAATGTGCATTTGACCCCATCCAACCTGAGAGGGGAAGAATGGCAGATAATTGTCAAATGTGCAAAGCTTGTCGCATCATACCCAAAAAGATTTGAGGCTGTAAAGGTTTTTTTTTTTATTATTATTTTTTAATAAATTTACAAAGTTGTGACAATTCTGTTTTTGCTTTGTCATAATGGTGTGTGGAGTGTAGATTGATGTGAGGAAAAAAGTAATTTAAAGCAGTGTAACATAAGGCTGCAACATAAAACGTGAAAAAATTGAATACTTTTGCAAGGCATTGTACATATAAATTAGCGTGCGAAAAGATAGGAAAATACCATAGGTTGTCTATATGATTTGCATGTTAACTGTTACTACAAGAAAACCATAGTCATTGAGTTGAACTTGAGTTGGAATTTTAGTTTGATTTAATAAACAATCAGTCAGGTCTGTTTTGTGAACTGGATTGACTGATTGATTCATTGAAATGATCCAACTCACTTTTCTCATGAACTTATGAATTCCTATTAGAAGAGCTAAGCATTGAAAAACGGCTTACTTTTGGTTTGTTCATCACACCAAGGATTTGTAAGACTTGCAGTATAGTATCATGTTTCATATGGTCTAATTTGATTGTTTTTGACATTTTGAAGCTTCAAATATAATTGAAAAGAGTGGCCAAAAACTCACTTCTCACATGAACTCCTATAAGGAGAGCAAAACAATGAACAGTCACTTAATTTTGGTCTGTTCTTTGTTGAAAGGAGCACCACTGCAAATCATGTAGTTGAGAAACGACTTGAGCAAATAAACAAAACCTTTTCCTCTTTAAATGGAATTATCCCTTGAAGTTGGGATTTAGGGGTGTGTGTTTACAGACTGTAAATTGCTCAAAACTTTTTTGTTGGCCTAGCAGAGGTGATGGACGAATCTTCTGTCTGACCTCATCTTTTTCGACTCTTTAGCAAACAGCAGGCTTTCCTCAGCACACACACACATTGCGCTGACACATCTCCTCAAACTCAAGCCCCCAGGGCAACAATATGACAAACCTGTCCAAACCTGTCCACACTCTGGAGACTCAAACACACACAGACGAGACTTGAAGAAAAGCACACTGTTTCCTCTCTACATCACCATTCACTTTTGTTTCCGCTCCTAGTTCACAAGAATTGTTGGTATAGATAATGATGTCATCTATTAGCTACACCTAACATCTGACCTTAAGGTCAAACCCTCCACATTCCCAAACAAACACTAACATCTTTACATTCACATGTTGCCTGAGAACATAGGAAACTAACGAGAGCAATGATTACAAATCAAACACCAAGAGCCGGTAGGTCATTCACACGATCCAGATGCTTGCGCTGGCTGAAATGGCTTTGGACGGTGCGTTCATGAGACTGCATCCAACTGGACAGACATTATTTAAACACAACCCACGGCCAGGTATACAAACTCCTAATGAGCTATGCATTAGCAACAAGCAGCCACAGGCCATGGGAAACATATGCTCTTCGCTTTTTGAGTGCTAGTATAGTATGTAGCTGGATTTAAAGGCTCTTGGAATTAAAGGATTAGTTCATTTTCACCAGAATAAAAATTTCCTGAAAATTTACTTAGCCCCATCCAAGGTGTTCATGTCTTTTTTTTTTCTTCAGTTGAAAAGAAATTAAGGTTTTTGTGGAAGGATTTTTCTCCATATACTGGACTTCAGTGGGAGCCAATGGGTTGAAGGTCCAAACTGCAGTTTCAGTGCAGCTTCAAAGGACTCTACATGATCCCAGCTGAGGAATAAGGGTCTTATCTAGGATAACAATCTGCCATTTTCTAATAATTTGTATACTTTTTAACCACAAATCACCCATTAAGTAATCATATTAGAAAAGTCACGCACACTTAGTTCTTTGTACTCTGGTTCAGAAAGGTAGTGTATCTCATTTTGTCCTTCAAAATTCTCCAGCATCATTTTTACCTTTTTATTTGTAAAGGGTGTTTGAGTTTTTTTGCACATTCGCTTTGGTACTTAGGTCTGCGTCACGCATGACCTTGAAGTCGAGCTAGGGCAAAACAAGCATTTCTTTTTAAAAAACGATTTTACTGATTGTTTTGCTAGATAAGACCCTTAATCTTCAGCTGGGATTGGGCTTTTGAAGCTGCATTGAAACTGAAGTTTGGACCTTCAACCCATTGGCCACCATTAACATAAAATACTGCTAACCAATTGGACTGCAGTTCATCCTTCTTGATTTAGATTGGCAGTCGTATCTGGACTTCTTTATTGTAACCTTTCATTCACACTGGCACTCCTCCCATGAACTCAATGTCTGGGAAAAGAACTAATTAACTTTCTGCATAAAATGATGCTTCCAACAGTATGTTTCATTAGCATAGCTCGTTCCTTAGGGCTTGCAAGATGGCGACTGGAGCAGAATAGGAGCAGAGCACCACCTCACCAGTACTTTTCATTTCGGTGACAGGATATTTATCATTGCAGATAGCGCTCGCCTCTGAGGATAGGACAGCTTCCCTTTTGTTGTCAGAAGTTGTTTCACAGTCCTCCGCTAGCCCTGTTTGTGGGTTTTTGGATGAAAAGAAAGATGACTAGATTATTTGACATGACTGCTGCATTTCAATCATGACTTTCAATAACTTTTCCAGAGGTTTGTGATTGTTAAATATATTTAACGTGGGCATGTTTCACAGGCTATTGCTAAAATGTTTTAAGTGTTTTTCGTATTACTTAACCCCATATAGATCCGTAAAAAAAATGTAAATACAGTTGGTCAGAATCTGCAAAATGTTACTCTTTTTTTTTTTTTTTTACCAAAATAAGAGGGGTCATTAGAGGGTATTTAGTACTGACCTGAATAGGATATTTCACATAAAAGTTGTTTACATATAGTCCACGAGAAATAAATAGTTGAAATGATTAAAATGACCCCGTTCAAAAGTTTATATCCCCTTAATTCTTAACTTGAGTGATCCACAGCTGTGTATTTTGTTAAGTGATAGTTGTTTGTGAGTCCCTTGTTTGTCCTGAACAGTTAAACTGCCTGCTGTTCTTCAGAAAAACCCTTCAGGTCCCACAAATTATTTGGTTTTCCAGCATTGTGTATTTGAACCCTTTCCAACAATGAATGTATGATTCTAGAGATGATGTTCATGGGTTAATGTACTCAGACATGCTTTTTTAGTAAACAAAAACATGCATCTGAGCCATTGATTTACATTGAGACTTTTGATTTATTACTCTAAAATTTGGCAAATTCCAAAACATTCCTTGTTATACAGTACATTTTTATGGCTGGATTCCATGATTCTGTCCGTGTTTTTCCGCATCACGGAAATCATAGGGCCCTACCTTTAAAATACTTAATAAGCACTGTCTTTATTTTATTAGTACCTGATACTGTACATTGTGAGCTTTCACTGCGCTGTAAGAAAATTAATTCTTTCCTAAAAAATAAAATGCAGTTTTCTAGGAATCCTACTCAGCTCATGGCATTAGGGAGGCTTAGTCGGACATGAAACATCCCTCCATTAGACATGCTATTTTGCGGTTTGAACAGGATGAACAGAGTTGCGTGACTTTTTCAGGCACAAGCTGATTAAGAATTTATTGTAAGTCCGAGCCTAATTGTAATTGGACCTTGTGGGATATGGGAGTCTCGTGTGCTGGGTAATTGGGACGCTTTTCTTCAGGTATGAAAGAACAGCCATTACCAAACAGTTGTGATCATCATGTGTTCCAAGCAGGACGTGAAAGGAGTGATGTCACAGTGTACCCTGATGGAGTCGAGAGTGTGCTTTGATGTATTCTTGTATAATGAGACTCAGAGGTTTCAAGATTTTTCCATAGCGAAGGATGATGGTACTTATTCACCTTTCTTTTTATTCTCTCCATTCTAAAACGTGGCTACTCACACAGCGTACCCACCACGAAAAATATCTGGCACTAATGAGTGCACACTCCAGCGAGAGAGACACATGCCTTCTACCAGCTTTTTAATATCTTGTCTTGACTTAGTGTTATTGCTGCCGTTCTGCATCATTGGCTGAATTTATTTCATCATGGCATGACTGGAAAGAATGTAAAAAACATTTCACATGACGGAAGTCTCCAGAGGACATTTTAGGCCAATTTCCACATATATTTGAAAGATTATCTGAATTAAAATTTCATACTCTTCATTAAATAATTTCCCTCAGCATTTACAGAATTTTCACAGCATTAATGTTTCAATTTGTTATATTATTAGTGCTGTTTGCCAAGGCAAGCCTTACTATTACTCGTACATTGCCCTGCACCTTTACATTTATGCATTTAGAAGACACTTTTACCCAAAGCGTGCGTTTAAAGCATGCATTTTTTATTAATTTTAACCAGTATGTTCCCTAGGACATAAATGATTCCTCAAATTGTGTGGCTTATTGAGAAGAGCTGTGTTATTACTTTTCTAAGTGATTTAATTTATCATTTCTGCCAGAAAGATGAGAAAATTGGCAAAAAAAAAAGATCCCATAGACAACATCCTAGCATCATGCACAGGAACCAGTCACATTTATTTCAGAAGTCTTTTAGATGTGAGCAAAACAGTGAATAATACTATAAATACAACAGCAGTATGAAGCATGACAATGAATCATCATTTTAAAGTTGTAAGTGCAGATATTATCTCTATATATCTTATTTATAGGTCTGTGTGAGAGACTGTCTTTCACTGAAATATGCCTAAAATTCCAGGATATGGTGTTTTGCCTTTTCTCTGGGGTGAAATGATGTTAATCTAGTGTGCGTCTGTATCAGGACCGGCGCTCTGTCAAACTCTAATCATCCTGCACTTCCTTCGCTCTGGGCCAGAGTGCACTGAACCACTAATGTGAGATCGTACACCTCATTAAAACTGCCAGCGAAATATTTATCTACCCCAGCCGAGGGGGAAATGATAGTGATTCCAGCGTGGCGTATACTGGTGTGTTGTCTTCCAGCGTCAACGTTGGCATGTTTTTTAAAGCTCTGCTCACTATGGCAGTCAATGAATGATGCTAATTACACTAATTTGACACTGTACCCGAGAACCCGATGGCAGGTATCGACTAAACACAGACTGCTTATTAGGATAGACAAGGAGGTAAATATCGCGTATGACTTGCGTATTGTTTTTCACTATTTACAGTGCTAATATTTAGGCACATTGAATACACATTTTAGTTTTCAAACTATACACTTAAAGGATTAGTTCACTTTCAGAGTAAGAATTTCCTGATCATTTACTCACCCCCATGTCATTCAAGATCTTCATGTCTTTCTTTGTCCAGCTGAAAAGAAATTGAGTTTTTTTAGGAAAACATTCCAGGATTTTTCTCCATATAGTGGACTTTATTGGTGGTCAAAAGGTTGAAGGTCCAAATTGCAGTTTCAGTGCAGCTTTAAAGGACTCTACACAACCCTAGCCAAGGAACAAGGGTCTTTTCTAGCAAAAGAGTCTTTTGAAGCTGCAATTTGGACCTTCAACCAGTTGGCCACCATTGAAGTCCTCTATTTGGAGAAAAATCTTGGAATGTTTTCCTCAAAAACCTTAATTTCTTTTTGACTGAAGAAAGACATGAACATCTTGAATGACAAGGGGGTGAGCAAATGATCAAGAAACCTTTTTTATTTATCTAAACTGATCCTTTTATTGATTTTTTTTTTTTTTTTTTTTGGCAGTTGTGTAAGTTAAATATATGAAATTGTGTTTATACATCTATATGGAACCAAGAAGTTATGAAGTTTTATGTTTGCTTGATTTGTCAAATGTAGTTTTGGTGGTCTGGATTGAATTTTTGTACTCAAGATTGTTTGTTATTATCTATGAATAACCTTATCCTTCTGTTCACAGGTCAGTGAGAATGCAAAACAGGACCTGAAAGATGGTCTCGCTCTCTACAATACAGACAACAACATTGGGCTGAGAAATGCCTGGAATATCATCCAAGCAGAGGTACTTTTTGTTGAAATTCATGAAAATATTTCACAGACCAATATCTGGAACTTAATCTAGTGTGGTTAAAATTAAAAAAATATCACTTTCCCTCCACTTGACAGTGGAAGTGTTGTGGCGTAACTGGCTACACAGATTGGCACGAGGCTCTGAAAGAAAAGGTTGTGCCTGACCGCTGCTGTCAAGAGCATTATCAGGAGTGTGGCCGCAACTCCACCAACATGTTCTGGACACGGGTGAGTGGACACCTGCACTTAAACCATTGATAATGGTGGCATATTTCCCCAGACTTTTAATCGGCATGACGTGTGCAGTGAACTATACATGTACAGCATTTCAAATGCACGACTTCCCATTTAATCATCCCCATTTTGAATGCATTTGAATTGTTGCTCTTATATTCATTAAAGAACATTGCTGATTCGAGACAGGATCAAAGAAACGACAGTAGGTAATAACTGAGAGGATTTCTTTTCTGTCCTTGAAAAGAGTTATTATTAATAAATGAAAGGCTGTAAAAGCTGTAGATTTAAGACATCTCTGTTGGTAGGAGCTCTAAGTGCGTCTGTAAAGTGCCAGACTCATGTATCTTTATGTATTCCGCTCACTTTTGGACACTGGATGCGTTAGTCTTCCCTATGGGAGCTGATTTATCTTATGAAAACTCATTTTAATGTACTGAATGTTTAAATGAGATTGTAGCGAGGGCAGTGGTCTCTTGAGGAAATATTTTTTTGTGCCATTGACAGAGCCGCGCATCAGCAGATGACGTTACACGTCAAACTGTCACGCTGTCTTTATTTGAAGCTTTTAGTTACCGCAGAGGTACTAATGGAGTGTTTGTGGATGAGACATTTCCATTTAGCGAATTCATAATGTTCTTTTCAAAAGCATCTTTCATTAAAGCAGAATGAGCCATACTTGAAGTTTGTGAAGCTGCCACGAGAAAAAATTACGAATAAATTTCACAATTTCCAATTGCAGAAACCTTGGTTTTGTCTTTTAGGGAAAGAAATTACACAAGGACACATTCGTAGTCAAGTTAGCCTGAAACCGTAAGCCATTTAATTGTTGAATTTATCTTCTCCCCCAGAAGTTAAGGAGCTAGCCAACAAAAGGACTTAAACCGCTTTAAATTTACAGAACAAGAGGAATTAGTCAAATTTTGACATGAGGCTATTTGCACAGAAGAATTTCGAAAGGTATTATATTGTATTACGCCACAGTTTTCAGTTTTGCTGGAAATGGATTTCATTTTCAAAACCTTAGTGTGAAAAGCAAGCCCACAACACCGCCAACTCAAAGCTGTTTTGTCTTTTTTCCCGCATAGCCACATACAGTATATCGCTGAATGTGCTTTTTTTCAGTCACTGCGCGTTAAAAATGCAGCCGCAGCAGTCGCTCGCTCAAGCATGTGCTCAAAACCAATTCCACTACTGCTGGACTTCAGCTCATTTTCCCTGGATCAGAATTAACAACTAGCAAATTAGAAAGTGAAACATGCACAATCTGTTTGTATTAGCACCTTCGCCCAGAAGATAAATCACATCTCGTGACTTTTCCTGTCTTCCAGGGCTGCTACGAGAAGGTTGAAGAGTGGCTCGAAGATAATAAGCACCTACTCGGAACCATCGGCATGTGTATCTTGGTAGTTCAGGTAAGATTGTGCTCGCCGGTGTGTTTTGCCATCACTCAGTGTGTCAAATGCAGTGGTGATAATGAGCGCACCTGTCTCGTCTGGTTCTGCTGAAACGGTGAAGCGCATGTGTGGAGCATCACATTCAGTCTGGGAGAGAAAAGGTGAACTGCTCATTAGGGCTTGCTGATACTTGAATATATAGAAAGTGAACCTGTCGGCCCCACATGATGTCTTGCAGCGGTTCGTTATAGCCCTAGAAAGCCCATGGATTCAATGCATTTGATTATGAGTGCAGCATGGTCTAATGTGTACATTCTGCGGAGGCGCTTTGCATTAATGTCAGGCAGATTTTTTCCTAGAAACTAGGCAGAGGTGTTTTAAACACAGTCCATGCTTTAGCAGTGAGTTGACTGTCTGTTTTGTCATGCCACTTTGTCACTTTTTAAGTTAGCAAACTGATTTGAAAAGTTTCACAGGTAGTCAAAGTCCAAATCAGGTTTGCTGTCATTTATCATAAATAGTGAAAGAAGCCCACTTTGGATTAGCTAAATGGCCTCTTGATTAATATATGACTTCTTGTAAGCCTATGGTTAGTAATTACCTCTGGTTTATTGAGGATAATAGTGCACAGGGGTCTTTGCTAAGTACTTTTCTCAGTATGGACCGAAAGTTGACCACAGGCTTGTAAGCAAACGTTTGCCACATAATCCTCCTCACAGGCTGAGCTGGGGCAAAATAGCAAGTGATTTACTTAGATCTCATCCAGTAAAAGCCAGCCATAATCTGGTTTTTAGTAGCTAAACTGTGTGCTCTGCAAGTGTTTAGTTGTTTTAAAATATTAGTGAGGCTTGCTAATGCAGTACTTAGGGATTTGAACAAACCTCAAAGTACCTTGAGTGGGAAAAAAATTGAAAAGGTTTTTTTTTGTAAGCAAGGGCACAAAAGTAACAGTAAAGACATTTTTTCAAATTGTTACAAAAGTATCTTTCAAATAAACGTTGTATTCGTCATTGGAAGAATTTTTTTTTTTTTTTTTTTTAAACCTACTTTTGCAAACTAGTGCTAGGTTTTTTTTCCCAAACGGAACCAAACCATTTGTCCTATTAAAAATTAAAATCGCTATGCACGGTGTTGGTCCACAAGTGTCTGTAAGGACATTTGCGTATCTCCCAAAAAAACATGGCCGCCAGATGAAGTTTGAGCGCCTGTTAGACAAAGTTATTGGAGGCCAATCGGAACGAAACTCTGTGGGAAAACTCAAAAGTTAATGAAACCTTGCATGTGCTCACAAGGTTTTATTAACTTTTGAGTTTTCCTTTAGGCTTCATATGTTTGTGGGTAAATTCATGTAAAGTTTTAAGGACCAAAGCTGGCGCTATAACAGTCATAAATGTTAAAAACATAACTTTCTATGGTAAATTCCCTGGATTTGCCAAAAATGTATTTCGTTAACTTGATTATTATAAGACTTATTTGAATATATATATATGTATATATATTACAAATTCCAAAGTTCTGAATAGTAGTGTGCATGGTGTAAAAGTTAAGTAGAACAATGATATAATGTCCAGAAAGCTTTAGAATACTATGGTACTGTTAGTGTACTGTAAATCTTTCTCTTAAGAACTCATGGATTCTGAAAGGATTTTTTTCTCTACGGGTTTTGACCACGGTGCATCTCTAGATGTCACACATTGCTAGGGGCCTAGACTTCACCACTAGACTCACACTGAAGTCTGTGTGAGAGTCTGCCAAGATTTATAGTTCAGTTTCTGTGGGAATTGACAGTGTAAAGAAACAGCAATGCGATACCTTTAAAGCTGAAAGATGTGAGAGAATCTGATTTAATCCACACACACGGAGTCTGATGGTGCTTCCCGCTCATGTGATAAAAACTGCAGGTTCTGCAGCTTTAAGATAATGACTGTGGAATGTCGACCACCGCTGTGTGTTTGATGTATCAGGATGGATCTAAAAATGAACTTCAAAGAGTCAGTGTATTTGCAACCCGTTTCCATTTACCTCCGTGACACTATGCTTCACATCACCAAACCTATTTTTCTGAAAAATAAGGTTAATTTATACAAAGAAGGTCCGTAATACCTGGAGAAAGCGATCCATTGGCTGCTGCTGGACAGATGTATGCAGCCCAGAAAGTCTGTGACCTATTTGCTGCCACCTTTACTTACCGAACAGAATCAACTGAAGCGTAAAAAAACCCTTACAACCCTAATAAAAATTAATGTTAATTTCTATGCATACTAATTTTTTTAAAATTATTTTTTTAAAAGTTGTATAAATTATTTTACAAATGAATGCTAATTTATTATGAACAAATGCTGATTACCCGTGAAGCTTCCATATTTATGACATTAAATTAATAAATGTTCATTTTTACATCACAATATCTAATGCCAACAAAAATTAATAAGTAAAATATCGCTGCACTCACTTTTTTGGTAAATACAGTCAATTTACTATAGAAATATGATGTTTTTTATATATATATATTTATGGGTGTTATAGTGCCAGCTGTGGTCCAGCCTTCCTAAAACTTTACATGCTTGTTCAGATTGTGCTCACTAGATTTGAGTGTTCATTTAGGCTTTATAGGCTTCTGGGTATATTTGGACAGGCTCTTATTTCTAAACAGCCCTGTTGTGGCTTCCCAAAAGGTAAATTTCAAAAATTTTTGGTAATTATTGACCTAGAGAGTTCAGAGAATTTAACTGCAGCGCTTTTTTTCCCCAGATTGAGTGAAAAACCTAGGACTAGTTCACAAAAGTAGGTTTTTTAAATTTTCTCAATCATTTAACAAACAGTTTGCAGTGGCCAGTTTCTTTTTAAATTTTTAAAATTAAACGGTTGCGTAGTTATGGCCATCTTTGATTTCCCCCTTTTATAGCACCACCAAGTGGTCAAGCTCCTCAACTTTTTTTCATGTGCCCTCAGATTCAGCATTTTGGCATCCTTTTGCGAAGGAGAGTGAAAATTTTATTTTTTGATGTTTTTTTTTTTTATTATCGATATTCACTCTCCAGAGAATCTTCCTGCACTGGTTTGGTTCCGATCAGGTGAAAAACCTTGGACAAATTCGCAAAAGTAGGTTTTTCCAATAATGCAAAATACCCCCAAATTTTGCCAGGGTGACAAACGAGATCTGAGACATTTTGTCCAACGTGAGCCAAGGATTCCAATGGCATAAGACACTTAAGCCTGCGACAAACTGTTATGAGTTATGAGCAATTTCGTACTTTTGATCGCTGTAGCGCCCCCATCAGGCTACACGCTTGAACCCCTAATAAATAAATGTTTATATGTTGTATGGTTTAATATATGATAAATGCTTATGCCAACCAACCATTGAATTTCCTAGTACGTCCAGTGTTTTGTCTCCATTGACCCAGGCCATCTACGTTTGCTGACATATAGCTTGTGTTTCACTTTAACCTTTACATTTGTATTTTGTCATTCCAGCTCCTGGGAATGGCCTTTTCCATGACACTGTTCCATCAAATACACAGAAGCGGGAAGAAGTATGATGCTTAACGAGGCCGTTTCTCAAGGGAGGAGCCCTGGTGCATTATGGGACAGACTGTGGAGGACAGCTCCTCCTCTTGTATCTAACTTTCACCAATGGCCAACCCCTCTTCCCATTAATTCCCCAGTTTATACCTTACCATCCTGTATAGACTTTAGCCATGGTTTGTCTCTTTTCCACTCTTTCTTCCCCATCTGCTCATCTGCCAAAGAGACCCGGGGACAGAGAAGAACGAGAGGACCGACTCTTGGCCAGAATCCTCCCCATGAGGCCTCTGACTTTCTTCATCTCCTCTAGAACCTTTATTTTACGCTTGAACTAACTAACGTTTGCAGGAAGGAGAATAACGACGACAAACTGTGTGGCTTTACTAATACGGAAATCCTCCCGCCCAACATATAGAACGACGAGAAGAAATCAGACTGGAAACCTTTAAGGTTGATGATTTTGAAAAGCACCACTCATCATCACCTCCATCTACAGTGTAAATGACAAACAGCTCCATTTTAGCATGATGCGGTTTTTGTACGAGACGGAAAACTTTGTCATTTTTGCTCAAGACTTTTTTGTTTGCTTGTTTTTATAAGTGACTTTTCCCCAACCCCATAATTGTCATTTTTGTGCACCTAAGGATTGGAAGAAAGACAAAGAGCTTCGTGAGGTATGACCAGGAATTTGAGTTTGTCTGTGTGTGTTGGTAATCAAGCCTTTTCTTATGTTTAAAGGTTTGTGATTTGAGGACGCATCGAAACGTGTCGAAAGTTTCCCTCTGATGAGAGCCATCACAATCTAATGTCAGTATAATACATCAAACAGGGACTGTTTTTACATAATTAGCGAGCTGTCCACGTACATGCAATATAATCCTAATATAAAAGGTCATTTTAACCAAACTGCTACTGAAACGTGTAGCATAGACAATGAGGTGAAGCTATTATAGAAGAAAATGGTGGAAGGTTACAAAAGTAAGTAAACCAGACAGGTAATAAAAAGCAGAGCTTTTGCCCATGTTTTGCTCATTGAATCTAGACCTATACCCCAAAGAATGTTGAGACAGAGCTTATAATGCAGATTCCACTTAGTTCATGTTTGCTCATTTCTCTAGAACAGTAATGGTTATGTAAAATCAATTTACTCATCTTCATGACAAGCCTGTAGAACTTTCTTCCATGGAACACAAAAGGAAACAGTTTGAAGAATTTGTTGCTCTTTTCTGTACAACTTTCTTGTACAATGACAGCAGACCTAATGCTTTCAAACTCTCAAAAGGAGGGGGAAATAATGCAATAATAAGACATATCTACGAACATATCTTAATTGTTATTTAAACAATATGCGATTTAATATTGAGTATATTGCAAAAAAATAGAATTCCCCTAAAATTCAAGGGGGCAAAAAATTAATGTCTTTTATATCGTCCGATACAGTTAATATCACACGAAAAGTGACATTTTTCTCTAAATATCAGCACAATTGCAAATGTGATATTGATTTGCTAAACAGTTCAATAAACAAGGTCAATATTAAGTGACTTACATTTTAAACACAACTGTTCTTGTTTTGCAGTATTTTGACAACAAAAATGGTTCCAAACAAAGCCACAGCAGAACTGTTTAGCATCTCTGAGCAACACACGACAGTGTTTCGTTACTGAATCAATCAGCCGTTTGAACAAATCAGTTGAATAAATGACTCACTCATGCAGTGATTTGCTGCCACTTACTGGCGGTTTTAGGTTTATATTTAAAGTATATTTTATTTTCCCTTTTTTTACCCCAATCATTTCAAATATCAGTTTTCAACATGATCTATTTGTAACTGCAGGTTAACAGCATTCATGTCCTGCATTAAACAGTCTGTGTGAATGCATCCAAGTGCCACTTCTGCACTGCAAATCAATTTTGTTGATACTGATTTTTATTTGATTGGTAACAGCTCTATAATGTCTTACTATTTTAGTTTACTGATTAAATTTAAGAATTTGATACAAGTTGACGCATACATTTAATTAGGTTAGAAAAAATGGCCTTTTTAAGGTTAAAATGTAAAAATCAATTTAAACTCATTGGACTTTAAGGAGTCCGCTGTCCACGCCAGTCCTAAACCTGCTGAAATACGAGCAGAAAATATCAAAATATATATATTTTTTGTCATTATTGCACACCCCTACCCTCCACCAGCTCTCATTTTTATGTATGCATATTCAAACTTGGTTTATAAATATGCATTTCATCAGGTTTGATGTTTGCGTCTTACTTTAAATATGTAAATGAGCTGAGCTGCAAGACTATTTAAATGTGGTAATTTCTAGAACTTTGTGATTGATGGGCGTTGCATTTCTGCAGAAATGTTCTGACCTTTCTGATGAGTTCTGCGGTCACATATCACATGTGGGCTAAATAATGACTTAAATTGGTGGTCTGTTGTCCTTTTGTGTCCTACGGACGAAAATCACAGGGTACGAGTGACATGAGGTGACAGAAATGTCCTTTTTAAATGAACTATTTCTTTAAAGTATCCTTAGCAGGAAGTCTAGCACTAATGCCAACCCAACAGAGCTGTGAACACTGTCAGTACTGCTAAGAAGTATTCAAACGAAACCGCAAAACCGAATCCAAGCACAGTCGCAGTGTTAGTTAGAGTAGTAGACTGTAATCCGCCAGCCATAATTCATCTTAGGAAAGAGCATATGCAGTGTTTCTATTTCCGCACACCTCAGCTTTATAGCCCGTGCTGTTTTTCTGTCTCTCTCGGCTCTTTTCTGTCTCCATCTGTCTTTTAGTTTCAAGCATCAGGCTGGAACGGTTACATTCCTGTTGAATGAGGTGATAATGCTTCAGCCTAAAGGGACTTGCTTCAAAGGAAATGCATCTAGACAAGGACGTTTTGAAGTGAAAGTGTGTTTACCAGTAGACGGTCTTTAAGGGGTTTAAAATCACTGAGCAATAGATGGGGCGTGATGATGGCTGAGAGACAACCAGAGTGGGGTCATTTGATGGTCCAGACTGTCACAGAGATGACGTGCTGTTTACGTGTGACCGAGAGGGACGTAATAGAGCACTCGAGATGGAGAGAAAAATAATAACACCTCTCGTCCCATCAAACACTCACTGACACACAATCTTTGTTTACTGTATTTTGGAAAAATGCCTTCATATTAATAAACAGTTGGGACCAGAAGCGACAGCTACTTCTAATGTTCATCCAGAGTTGAAATGGAGGGGAAAGAGTGCTTCTGCTCCGGATGAGTGTAGGAACTCTGTCACTGAACGTTGCTGCTATAAGAGCCACCTGTGGTTATTACGATAGTGGGAAAAGCGAAAGACTGAGAAACTGCAGACTCAATTCACTCACACTCTTCCTGCAAGCATTTAAAGCCAACATGAAGCCAAAATTGACCCCATTTAGTTTTTTTTTATTTATTGTATTCTTGGTATTTTCCAGACCTTACCTAGTCATTTAAGGGGTTATACACTGCTGTTCAAATAGTTTGGGATTAGTACGATTTTTTTATGTTTTTTTAAAGAATGCTCATTTTAATGCTTGATGTAAAATAATGGTTTTCTTTGACCTTTCTTTACCTGTAATACAAAGCTGAATTTTCATCAGCCAAATGTTTTATATTCCGTTTCTGTTTTTTAGGATTGTTTCATAAATAAAAAGTTAAAAAGAACAGCATTTATTCAAAATGTGAATAAATATATATATAAATATATATCTTATACAATTTAAGTTTTTTTCCCATCACTTTTTATCAATTTACAACATCCTTGGTAAAAAAGAAAAAAATGACAGATTTACTGATCACAAACTTTTAAACGGTAGTTTATTATTTTGAAAAAGATTCCTTTTTTAAATAACTGCTTTTCTTTTTAACGTTTTATTCATCAAAGAATCCTGAAAAAGTATCACAGGCTAAAAACTAAAAAATTAAGCAGCATAATTGTTTTCAACATTGATAATATATGTGACCCTGGACCACAAAACCAGTTATGAGGGTCAATTTTTCAAAATTGAGATTTATACATCATCTGAAAGCTGAATAAATTTGGCCGAGAAATATTTAAAAATACTATTTATATACTATTTGAAAATCTGAAATCTGAGGGTGCAAAAAATCTAAATATTGAGAAAACTGCCTTTTAAAGTTGTTCAAATTAAGTTCTTAGCAATGCATATTACTTATCAAAACTTATGTTTTGATATATTTATGGTAGAAAATTTACAAAATATCTTCATGGAACATGATCTTTACTTAATATCCTAATGATTTTTGGCATAAAAGAAAAATTAATAATTTTGACCCATACAATGTATTTTTAGCTATTGCTGTCCAGGATCACATATCTAGAATGATTTCTGAAGGATCATGTGACGTTAGAGACTGGAGTAATGAGGCTGAAAATTCAGATTTGCATCACAAGAATGAATTCTAATTTAAAGTATATTAAAATGGAAAACCACTATTTTAAATCACAATAATATTTCAAAATAATAGTTTTTTTTCTGTATTTTCAATCAAATAAACGCAGCCCCGATGAACTTTTTTAAAAGTCCTCTTTAAAAAACATTCAAATCTTACTGATCCCAAACTTTTGAACAGCACTTTGTTGGTTAACTACTAAATGTTACAAATAATTATATATTTGAGAGAGGACAAGAATCGCTCCATCCTAATTGTTTTACTCATAAATGTCGCATTCTAGATATAAAATGGCTTGTCAAGGCTGTTTCACGTTGGCTTTAAGGCATTTGTATCAGGAGGACTGAAATCGATAGCATTTTTCTAGCAATTCCACATGTTCGCCATCTCTAGCAAACAGAAACAATGCAAGAAAATGTTCTAATATGCAAGCCTGTCTCCAGTAGGCCACAGCCAATATTATTACCATCATAAATGAAAATGTTTTTTGGTGGTCTGGCTTCAAACCCATTTTTGCTTGGAGAACACCGTGGAGTTAGTCAATACCAGCTCTGATTAGGTTTGCACTGATGCGCTCCATCTGCTCAGTGTACTGTCTCTAACCCCGCCACGCTGAACTTCAATGACGTGTCCCAACCCTCCTATCTGACTGATTTACAAACTTTGGCCACGAAATTGCATCCCGTGAACTAATCCCGTGTGTAAGCTTTCCAGAAAGATTTTTGTTTTGTTCCTTGTTCCAATGTTCTTATTTTTGAAAGATGTCCTTAAACCCATCTCACTGTTATTCTTTTTTTTTTTTTTTCAAAAAGTATAAAATAATACCCATTACATTTGTTTTTCTTTATATTCTTCCACTGTTATAGGCTACATTGTGTATTTAAATCTGAAATAGTCAGATGTTGAGTTGGTAGTGTTAAATGACAGTTAATGTTGAACATCCAACAACAGTTGGCATTAGCAATTTTCATTTTTACTGCTTTTTTTTTATCTGTTTTGAAATGCATTTGTGTCAAGCTTAATGCATGTAAACATTTCACGACGGATCATCTCATAGCTGTTGCAAATGTGGATGACATTTGGGTCATATCTGTTTAATATGCAATGAAAATATTGCTTTTTGCCAACTGTCTAAATATGTCTGTCAAATATCGAAAGGTGCAAGAGAATCTCAGTGCTTGATACTCCAACACAAGGGTTGTAATGTCTTTTTTTTTTTTTAGTTGTTTTTTGTACATTGTTGTATGTTGTCATTGTTTTGTATCATATATTTTGTCACGTATTGATTTTCAGGGTGTTGCTAAGCTTAGATTGATAAGATTTTGCATTATAAATCTTTGTTTTCTAAATGATTTTTTCCTTTCATAATTTATGTTGGGGTTTCTGTGAATACACATGCAAATTCACATTATAGTTTCTAGCAATTGTAAAGTAGAAATTCATGAATTGCCCAAATACTGAAAAATGAATATCTCCAGAACATCTAAAAGCTTGCACACCCATGCCATCTGATTGTATATTTTGGGATATTTTTTCAGCAGTCATTGAAACTAATTTTGTACCCAATTACTGTTTTAATGTTTCATTTTTCATGTGTTTTCTTTAGTTTTTTTACCTATTAATTCAAGAACTTCAGTTGTAGATCTGAATGAAACGTTGGCATTTGTTGGTACTGAAAAATAGACAGTGTTGCAGGGATAAGAAAGCTTTTATTGGTGATCTGAATGGCCACAGCGCAACTAATTGAATTATTGAATTTGTTCTCCCATTAACAGACACTGCCATAAAATGATCTATTAATTTGACTGGGGTTTAAAAAAGGGGATCTAAAAAGTAATTGAGTTCTATAATCGCTGTCATATCTGTATTTTTGTACTGCGATCCTAACCACCACCAGTAAGCTGCATATACAAGCTGTAGAAACGTATGCTCTCGAGTGACGTGTTTAATGTAGTGTCCTGGTGAGTGGCAGTTATCAGATATCTTGTGAACCCAGATTTGTCCTGTGGAGTATTTTGCTACATGTAAAGCACTATAAATATATTAGGTGGTGCACTAAATTGCATTCTTTAAATCCTACTATTTTTTAAATAAAGGAAAGTGTGTTGCCAAAGCCCTGTGAGAAATGTTGTTTATTGCCTTTTTTTATTGTTGTACATGATTTATATGTCTTTTAGATGCTTGGAATAGAGGTATTTTATCAGAATACAGGCCATTTAGGTCAGGAATACAACGAGATCCAAGCCATCGATTTGTTTTCGTCCTCGTCTACAAATACACCTTCTCATCTTTCTCATTTAATTTAAGAGCACACTGTATGTAACCCTTGTATTATGTTCAAATTCTGGATTTGATTTTAATGTTGCTGGTCAATTTGTATTCAATAATAATAATAATAATAATAAATGTAAAAACAGTAAACTCTTAATTTTAAAAGATTAGTTCACTTCCAGAATAAAAAATTCCTGATAATTTACTTACCCCCTTGTCATCCAAGATGTTCATGTTTAAAGGGGGGGTCCAATGCTGTTTCATGCATGTTAAGTTATTTCCACTGTTAAAGAGTTGGATTCTCATGCTAAACATAGCCAAAGTTTCAAAAAACGATTTGGTCATAGAGTATTTCTGTGCCAAATACACACTTTCGAGTTTCTTACAAGTTTTGGAAAGTTTTTTCCGATTATGGCTCTTCATGAAGTCCTGAAGGGTGGAACTCCTTGATGGGCATTTCTCCCAGAAGAGAACCAGAGCGAGCACAAAGTGCACCCATCAACGTGCTTCGTTTGTTTTTCCGGAGCAGAAACTGAGTTTTGCAAGTGTGTTTGTTGACGAAAGTTATATAAACGAGGCCCAGTTAGACGTTGGATTTACACATAGTTTGATACTGAAAGATGGAGCGGTCCCAGCTATAAAAGATCCCGGTCATGACTGCATCAAATGTATGTGGTTTTTTTATTGGCAATCGCCCCGCAAGTGCTCGTCAATCTTTAGCTCCGCCCACGGCATGCCTCCAGGAGCTCGGCTGTTTTCAGAGAGAATCGTAAAGCTGTATCTTTCTTTTGTAAATATTATAAAACTAAAGACTTCTTGGATATATGAAGGATGCAGTACTACTCTAACTCTCAAGATTAACATGAGATTATGCCCCCTTTAAGGTCCAAATTATAGTTTCACAGGATCCTAGTCGAGGAATAAAGGTTTTATCTAGCGAAACTATGTCATCTTCTAAAAAAACCTAAATGTATATACCTTTTAACCACAAATGCTCATCTTGCACTAGCCAGGGCTGTCGCCAGAAAATCTTTAATGGGGGGCATTTCTTTTTCATGGGGGGCGCTATAAAATTATATATTACATATTTATATATACAAATTATAAAATAAATGACAATTTATAATGCCATTCATTATAAACAACATATTTAAGTCCAACCACAATGTATTGAAACAGTCAAATTATAAAATAAAACACAAATTATAATGGCATTCGTTATAAACAACATATAACAGTTGAACCAAAATGAATTTAAAGAGAAACTGAAACGTGCCGATACATCTCTCATTCAATTTCACAACAATTTAAAATACTAGTCATATAGATATGAATAAGACATTATTCGGAACTGTAAAAGGTTCAGAGTGTGCAGATGAAACACGGTCATATTAGCTTATTTTTAGAGTCTGCTGTTTGGGAAAGCAGATCTTGGAGTTAATTCTAACAAAGCACTTCGACGAGACTTTGCTCAAGCATTTTAGAATGACAAAACTAGCATTTCAGATGCTATGCAAAGAGCTGTTCGTTGGTTTGTCCAGTTATGCTGTCCCATCGCAAAGTTGTGTATTTTTTAATGCGCATTAAGACATTTCCATGTCGTTTATGAGCGCGTTTTCTTACCGGATAATAATTTAACCTAGTTTTTTATGCGCATTTTTAGAATTTATGCACATCTTAGGTTTTTTTTTATGCAATATACCAAAATGTGCATAAAAATAGGTGGATGGAAACACTGAGTTATTAGCTTCCTATTGTAGAGATTAGTGGTTCTGTGAGCTAAATTATTTGTTTGGCAATATTTCATGCTAGATCAGAACAAATTAATGTTTGTCTTTCTCAATAGTAAGTTTGCTTGTGATCATGTACAGTGGGGCTCATTGAGTCATTTGAGGAGGCACTGCCCCCTAATGCCCCCACTTGGTGACAGGCCTGGCCCTAGCTCTGCAATGGATGTCCACAACTTCACACATTACATAATCACAATAGAAACGTAATCAGGTTGAAAACTTCTAAATCGTCCAACATTGTTGTTTTACCTTTATTTTTGTGCATCTGACTTTCTTTGCCATCGCTCTGTAAACACTTTTTCCAACATGACTATATAATGCGTCAAGTTGTGAATGCAGAGCTAGTGCAAGACTTGCATTTGTGGTTAAAAAATGTATATACTTTTTTTTTTTTTTTTAGATAATGGCAGATTGTTTCACTAGATAAGACCCTTATTCCTCGGCTGGATGGTGTAGAGCCTTTTAAAGCTGCATCGAAATTGTAATTTTGACTTTCAACCCGTTGGCTCCCAATTGAAGTCCACTATATGGAGAAAAATCCTGGGGTTTTTTTCCTCAAAAACTGATTTCTAATTTCTTTTCGACTGAAGAAAGCAAGACATCAACATCTTGGATGACATGGGGGTGAGTAAATTATCAGAAAATGTTTATTCTGGAAGTGAGCTATTATTTTACTTATTATACATTGCACATACATAGATTTTTAAAACTGTATTTAACAACTATTTTACACTTTTCTTAAAAAAAAAAAAAAAAAAAAAAAAAGAACAATACATTATAAACATTATGTAACTAGTCATAAGGGTCAGTTTCTGGAAATTGAGATTTAAACTAACTGAATAATAAATAAAAAGGCTTTACATGAAAGTATGGTTTGTTAGGATAGGACTATATTTGGCTGAGATACAACTATTTGAAAATCTAGAATCTGAGGGTGCAAAAAAAAAGAGAAAATCACCTTTTACAGTGGGAAATTTACAAAATATCTTCATGGAACATGATCTTAACATCGTAATGATTTTTGTCACAAAAAAAAATCTATAATTTTGACCCATACAATGTATTGTTGGCTATTGCTACAAATATATCTGTGCTACTTAAGACTGGTTATATATATATAATGTAGAAATAACATTAAAAATAATCTCATTCGCTTTCACTAAAGATAGTAAGGGCCTTTCTAAATATGCAAAGCACTGCTTTAAAACAGAAAGCTTTGTATCAATCCTATTAAGTGAAGTCATTAAACAATGCAGAGCAATGCTGTTCTTGGCCAGATCAATACGCTTATAGCTACAGTATACTTCAATAGCTACTGAGTCATGTCTGATTGCAGTAATAAGAGTATTATGATAGACTATACAGGATCCATATCGGATCCAGAGGATGCACACAGTTTTGTGGACGAGGGCGGAAACAAACAAATCAATGTCTTGGATCTCATGAAGTACACTGATCTGTCTCCAAACTTTCACAGAAAATCCTTTCAGGGACTATAGCAATAAACCTGTGAGAAAGACTCTCAACAACTCGATTGATTGTCCTTCGGCTCTTGTGAATAAAGGATTCAATGAGCTTTACAGATGCAGTCCTGAGAAACAGCAGAGCTCCCAGGGGAAAAGCCAGTCAGACAACCAGCAGAGCCCAAACTACTCCTGAAACTGCAGTTTCACGATGGGTCATTTATATTTAGAACGGCTTTCCAGCAGCAGAAGAGCTTGCGCTGCCTGCCCTGGTTTCACAGTCCTTGATCTACCAAGAGTCTCGTAGCAGCCCTGCTAATAAAATCATCACTTTGAACTGAAAAGCAGGCAGGTGACAGTCTGATTCACTGAAGTCTCAGGGTGTCTTTTTCTTTCTAATGCGTCTGTCTATTATCACCCGCCACTACATCTTCTCATATTGAGACTGAGAGGAGAATACTGTTGAAACTAGGACACCGAAAAGCCACGTCTGTTTTGCCTATAACTGCAAATTCTTGCCCTGGCCGTACTGGTGACAGAAAACAATGGAACAGCCCTTTCAAAGCATCCAAAGGCAGCTTTTGTGTAACGTTGGTGCTCTGGCCATTTCCACAGACCAAAACGTACATGGTGGATGGCATATCTGTTTGGCCTCCCTTACTATTGCTGATTTTCTAATCAACTTCAGCCTTTAAAAATCTGTTATAATGGATAGGCAGGTGAGCCTTACCACGACGGAAATGTTCTCTTTCGTCAACCCCTGGATTCGGTACTTCCTGTTCTTCTTCAGCTTTTTATTCTGGGTAAGTGAGGCCGCTGACACCAGCTCCAAATGTTGTTTTGCTAAGGGAGAGGACGTTTCCAGGCCGCGGAGCATAAGCTCTTTGGCCAGCTTTGAAATGAATAAAACATCAGGGGGTGTAATTTAGTCTTTTCAACAGACTCACTGTTGCAATTGTTCTGCGACCGTGATGTTTTCGACACAACACGGCTCGTTTCGGAGCACTCTATTTGCATACAATTGCAAGGAATTTTATAGCTATGGAAAGTGTAAAAATATCACTCTCCAGCATGTAATCGCAGAATATGATGCAGTGGGAAGCTTGAATCCCCCAAAGAAACGTACAATCAAAACAAAAGCATCTGTTCTCATGTTCCTCTTCTGTTCGTGGTGTTTGTGTTGTGTTTTATCAGTGCATTGACTGTGATAGAGCCTGCACAGATCCGCCATTCAGAATCAAGTGAATTGATTGCACTGCACAAATTGCCTTGGATTATGCTATTGTTCAGGACTCTCAAGCTTCCTGTAAACTTCCTATTGGATTAAAGATCCTCACCACAGGATAAAAACACAACTTCTCAAAACTGATCTTGAACGGACAAAAAACAAAAAAAACAAAAACATAAATCTACTTAAGCCTTACTGAATATTTACATTACTTACCGGCCCCTGCAGGGCCAGTTAGGGATGTAAAGGTATTATCTTTATCATGGTTTCGTGATAGCAAAACTGTCTCGATATCATCGGTCACATGACATATGAAACGACAAAAAGTGTAGTTTTTAAAATGTATTTAAACTTCTTATTCTAACATAAAAGGTCTTTAAAGTTGTGTTTTGGGCCAGTATGCTTTGGCACAGTATGTTTCAAATGAACTAAATCCGAAAGCACAATATGGCTTAATCCCCTGCTGCACTTCGTTTAGGCGATCAGCTCGTGATCCGGTGTTTTCCACGACACAGAACAGAATGCAGTGAACTTGTTTATTGCATGTGCTGTAAATTTAGTATGCGTTTGGGAACAAAACAGCAACCAGTTATGCTTTACATTTGAGGCATATGATTGTAGTGAGACGAGTTTTTGTAAGCCTGTTTTCACTGAAGCTTGAGTTTTCCGTCAAAATAAAAGCTTAAGTGCAATAAGAATTGCTGACAGCTAGTGGTTTAAATGCAGTCCAAATATCTCTTTCAAGTGTATAAATTAGGAAATAATAACATATTTCCCTACTGTCATGTAAAGGGAAAAAAAATATATACCTATGAAATATTCATTTTCATTTATTTTACAGTGCAATTGTTTTACAATACATGCTGTTACTGTTGTTGTTGTTGTTGTTGTTGTTATATTATAATTTGTTTGGCTTCCTAAAACACCAATGTGAATGTAAATTAGACTGAGACAGTATATCACACATAAAAAGAGGATTGAGTCCCCTTTAAAGTTCAGTCAATTCACTTACTTTTTTCAAACAATCTGGAAAAAATGCATCATGGTTTTCACAAACATATTAAGTAGCACAATTGTTTTCAACATTGATAATGAGAAACATTCCTTGAGAAGTAAATCAACATATTAGAATTATTTCTAAAGGATCATGTGACACCGAAAACTGGAGTAATGATGCTTTAAATTTATCACTGCATCAGATTTTTTTTTGTAAATATATTAAAATAGAATTGCGTTTCAAATAATGCAGCCTTTGTGAGCATAAGAAACTTCTTAAAAAATTAATAAATAAACACATTTTAGAAAAATCATACTAATGCCAAACCTTTGAATGAATTTGAATATTTGAATTCGTATATAAATAAGTATTTGAATAAACGTAGTGTATTTGAACATTTTAATTCATGTATGTATACTTCCATACATATCTATGGTTGCTTCAACCCGCAGACATCAAAAACAACCCGCGGCAGCAGTGTAAAGGTAGCCCATTTCCGCGGGAAAACCATGGACTTGGCAACACTGACCAGGTGTGCTGTTTGCACTATTATTTGGCAGAGATGAGAACTGTTCAAAAGTCTTTTTTCTACTAAAACTTTGATGCACACCGTTTCAGATTAAAACGTAAATTAAAAATATGTGATCGCAAAAAAAAAACAGGAAAAAAGGCATGCATGCAAAGCTTTAAGTCATAGCATTTAAACAGTGTTGGGAAGGTTACTTTGGAAATGTAATAGGTTACAGATTACAAATTACCCTATTCAAAATGTAATAAGTAGTGTAACTTTTTGATTACTTTCTAAAAGTAAAGTAACTGATTACATTTGATTACTTTTTGATTACTTTCAGGTTTCTAATAGATATTTCCAGCTAAATAATTTCCAAACATTTGTAACTTTACAGTTAACATTACAGTCAGAAAATCATGCAGTAGTCTAAAGCAGTGGCTTTCAAACTTTAAGTGCAACTATTTTTTTTCTTTTTAAATTGACGCAACCCATATATATGTACATACATACAAGGGTGTAACTTTAGTTTGAGAAGTGGGGGGACATATATAGACTACTGTACATATAAATAAAAACAGTATAAAAATAAATAATAAACAACACAGTTCTTTCTTAGTCGTATTAAATGCAACCATAATCAAAATACTCTCTCAATATTCAAAGTGCATATAGAAATCTTTCAAGAATGATACTGAGCTAGAGACCTGTTATAAAGACTAGATGTGTTATATAGCCTAATTTGCGCGCATTGGGGAGTCGGTCTAACCGCAAGGTATTAAAATTGCTTTTGAATGCGCCTGCGCCTTTTTAATTTCGGTTTTTAAATTCAGAAAACCACTGAGCACTGATTTTACTAAAATTAAAATGAGTGGTAAAATTGCTATGGCCAGAGGAGTCTGTTGCCCTGAATTTTACAACTGGGTGACTTTGTGAGTCATCATAACCTATTGTTCAATTCTAAAATAATTAAGTGATATTAGATCTGAAATTAACCAACACAATTAACCACATCAAGGAGGAAAAATGTGTCAAAGTGTCACAAAGTGTCACAAATGTGTCATATTTTCTGTCAAAGGGATCATAAATAGACGTGTCTGGTAAAACAGACTAACTAATTTGTTATAAATGTTTTGAATACAGATCTTAAATACGAAGTCGATAAATGCACTGCTACATTTTGGTTGATTTTTTTACACACAGCAGCTGACTAGAGTAAATCGACTGACTATGCCGTTACTTATTATACAGAAACGAGTAATATATCATTTGAAACTAAAGGCTCTGTTTTTATTTCTGTACAAGAACAACAATGACAAAACCTATATGCTTTTTGTAAAATAAAGAAAGGCTAAGTTACATCTGCAGATGCTTCCTCTGGTTCGACATTGAGGCCTTTGAAGTCGAAAGCATTTTAACAGCTGGCAACAAATTTTGCACTGAACTTTTATATTAGCACCCTTGTCGGATTTCAGGATGAAATTATTTTTACATTTCCATTACTGAAATACATTTTGATCACTTGCCATGCTGCCACATCTTGGACTGGTTGTAGCGTAAGCTTTCGACGGCAAATGTAAAGTAATTGGCAGATGTGGTGCGTCGCAAATTCAAACCAAAGAACCAATCAAAAGCATAAACAAGAACAGCACCAATTGCAATTAGGGAGCGCAACAAATTATTATTATTCAACATATTCTAGGTTTTTAAAGAAATTGTTCAGATGTAACCCTATTTGTAATCTTTAACATTTTCATAAGTAACTGTAATTTAATTACACACTTTTTCTCAGTAACTGTAACGGATTACTGTTACATTTATTTTGTAATTAAATTACGTAACGCCGTTACATGTAACTAGTTACTCCCCAACACTGCATTTAAATGTATATATATTTAGACCTCAGCAAAAACTTCACACGCAATTGAATATTTTTGGTCGCAAATGCGACCGTTTTAGTCGCAGTCTGGAGCCCTGCATTTTAAATTCAATTTGAACAAAGCATCATCTGTCTGCATAATTTGGTGACATTATTAAACAAACCAAAAACTAAATGTTCCTGACAAATAATTGATTCACAATGAAAACAAATGGAAATGGAATAAAAGCCACACACTGTGGGTTCACATCATTTAAAACTCACTTTTGTCACATTACCAGCAGTCGCTGTCACTTACTTTGCCTCAAATACCCAACTCTCACTAAAAAAAAAAATATCTGTGGACTGTGATTGCCATTAATTGTCTTTTGTGAGTGAGTGTTGTGCTGGAAATGCGACCGCAACTGCCAAATCACACTGTTCACACTAAACCAATGTTTGCGCACAACAGACGGACCTCTGGACTGTGTGTGACGGCATAATCCATTAGTCTTCTGTTCCAGCTGCATTGGCTTGCTGGGTTTTTCAGAAAAGCACAAAACCGAGTGGCTTTTTCTCCACTGCACCGAAAAAGCCTCTGAATGGCTCTTTAACCTAATTCCTTATGTTTCGTATGCAAGCTAAGTACAGATGCTCTCAAAGTATTGTCATAGACTCTTAAAGAGTAAGATGATAGGATTCAACTGCTTTTATAAACTCTTCAGCTGCATAATGGATCTGCAGTGGCACTCAGACACACAAAAACCCTGTACTGTAGGCCTACCACATGATGACTGCAGCAATATTACAAACACTGCCAGCAGGGTCTCAGGACAAGGCTATTGCTCAGAGACTCTTACACTTTAGTTCCGGGAATGCAGTTTGTTTAACATAATAATAATAATAACCTGTAATAATATATTTTATGTGGAGAAACCAATATAATTCAAAATAAAATCCAATAATTCAGTATAAAACCACTTAAATCAAGCCAAGTGTCATGAGAAAACAAATCATTTTATAGCTTTTCTAAGAACAAACTTCATATTTCTGAGCTACATTTTCAATAACTTATAAAAAACTGGTATGAAGATTTTTTTTTTAGTATTTTTAGATTTATGAAGTCTGTACTCCTCATATTGTATATATATATGTGTGTGTGTGTGTGTACACTGCTGTTCAAAAATGTGATGTTTCAAAAGATTTTTTATGTTTTTTAAATGTCTTTTTTTTATCAAAAATACTGAAAAAAAACTATATTGCAAAATATTATTGCAATTTAAATTTTTGATTTGACTTTACACACACACACACACACACACACACACACAAGTCATTCCATTTTGTTTTGTGGACAATCAATGTGCAGTTGATTATTTTTGTCATTTGTTTATTTATGCATTTTAGGTGTTTTCTCTTCTTATTGTAGCCATTGGAGTATATGCCAATGTTCAGAAAGCGACAGGTATGACAAATGTTGTGTTCGTCACCTCTGAATAAACTGCAGATGTGTGTGAATCAGTCGAGAGTTTAGCTGTGTTTCTGGGTTTCTTCCACAGACGCAGTGCGTGACACGTTTCTCATTGATCCTGCTGTGATTCTCATTGTGGTTGGAGTGGTTATGTTTTTCATCACCTTCTGCGGATGCATCGGAGCTCTGCGAGAAAACATACGACTCCTTAAAATCGTGAGCATACTTCACATTTTTATTAAAAGTGACTTCCAAATTAAGATTACACTTGATCTTATTTAGTAGTTAAAACTCTTTCTCTATCCACTCTATTTTTCAAGTAAAGAGCAGATACAGCCATTTGTAAATTTTATGGGTCTGGCTTCCGGTTTCATCCACATCCATCTACAAAACAACTTGTTTTGCTGTTGATATTGCAAATTGGTGCTTCTTACCATATTATTTTAATGTCTTAATTATAAGCACACTGGTTTGTAGTGCAAACAGTTTTACCGTTCACTGCATGTTGTTATGCTTCTCATTATTTCCCTATAGCGGCTAATGAACCAGAAGTCTCAGCCATAGGCTTACTTCCACATTGAAGAATAAGGTAGATATAGGCATATAGGGAAGACTAGCACTAGTTATCACATCAGGGTTATTAAAGCTGTTTACTAAAACTGTTTAAAACTGTTTTTTGTTAATCAAAATAAATAAATCAATTTGGAAATTATTTTAATGTACATTTTCCATGGTGATGCAATGTCTGATTTTAAAATGGTTTTCAAAGGATGAATTTTGAGATTTTAAGTTTTCAAGTGATAATTTCTTATAATTTCTGAAGTGTGATGGGGAAAAAGGCAACGAAGAAAGTCTTTTTGTGACAAAGGTCGATGAAGTAGATTTCTGAGGAGTAATTAATATTTGTCATGATTAAATTAGGATTTATTTGTAAAATGGTGAAGTAAATTTAGGCATCCCACTGAGGGGACAGGTGACAATTACTACTGCTCTGCATTTATTTGATCCAAACTACAGCAAAAGCAGTAAAATTTTGTAAATATTTGTACTATTTTAAGCAACTGCTTTTTATTTGAATATATTTTATAATGTAATTTATTCCTGTGATCAAAGCTAAATTATCAGCATCATTACTCCAGTCTTCAGTATCACATGATCCTTCAGAAATCATTCTAATATGCTGATTTGCTGTTCAAGAAACATTTATAATTATTATTATTATTATTATTATTTAAAACAGTTGTGTACTTTTTTTTAGGTTTCCAAAGATCTTTGGATCAAATAAAGATCTTTTTTTTTTTTTTTTTTTTTTTTTGCTGTTCAAGAAACATTTATTATTATTATTATTATTATTATTATTATTTAAAACAGTTGTGTACTTTTTTTTTTAAGATCCAAAGATCTTTGGATCAAATAAAGATAAATTTTTTTTTGCTGTTCAAGAAACATTTATTATTATTATTATTATTATTATTATTATTATTATTTAAAACAGTTGTGTACTTTTTTTTAGGTTTCCAAAGATCTTTGGATCAAATAAAGATCTTCTTTTTTTTTTTTTTTTTTGCTGTTCAAGAAACATTTATTATTATTATTATTATTATTATTATTATTATTATTATTATTTAAAACAGTTGTGTACTTTTTTTTTTAAGATCCAAAGATCTTTGGATCAAATAAAGATCCATTTTTTTTTTGCTGTTCAAGAAACATTTATTATTATTATTATTATTATTATTATTATTTAAAACAGTTGTGTGCTTTTTTTTTTAAGATCCAAAGATCTTTGGATCAAACAGAGATTTTTTTTTTTTTTCTTTTTTTGAGTGGGAAAGATGATTATTATTTAGCAATAATGTGTTTAAATTGATCAAAAGTGATGATAAATATTTATAAAAAGATTTCTGTTTCAGATAAATATTGTTTTTCGGAACTTTCTATTCATTAAAGAAACCTGAGAAAATTCTACTCGGCTGTTTTCAACATAACAACAATAATAATAGTAATTATAATAATAATAAATGTGTTTTTTGACCAGCAAATCAGAATATTAGAATGATTTAGAATGATCATGTGATTAGATTAGATTAGATTAGATTCAACTTTATTGTCATTACACATGTACAAGTACAATGCAACGAAATGCAGTTTAGGTCTAACCAGAAGTGCAATAAGAAGTAAAGTGCAGGATATAAGTTAAATAATTTAAATGTAGATAAAGCGTTCTATGGTAATAATTACAGATGGATACATACTATGAACATAATATACAGATGATTATGTACTATAGGCAGGAATTACAGATGGGATATTTACAATGTAGTAAAATGTGCAATGAAGTGCAGTGTATATTAAATACTGAATAGAATATTAAATACTGCAGGTGAAATTTTGATCAGATGTTCATCCGAGGTATCAGTGCAGTGGATTGAGTAGTGAATTGCAGTATAATATATGCTGCAATTATACAATGATTGAGAGTGAAGACAGACAGGTAGTGCAAATGAGCATTAGAATAGTGGTTTTAAAGTCCCTTAGTGCATATGAGTGATCATGTAGTGCAAATACAAGTTAATAGTGCAAATACAAAGGTTATGGTTGATTAAAGAGGTATGAGGAGGATGAGGGAAGTGAAGGTGTGAAGGAGATGCAGTGGAATCAATGAGGGGCAGAGTTCAGTAAGGAGACAGCTCTAGGAAAGAAGCTGTTCCTCAGTCTGCTGGTTGTAGTCCGGAGGCTCCTGAAGCGCCTGCCGGAAGGCAGGAGAGAAAACAGTCTGTGGGCGGGGTGAGAGGAGTCCTTAAGAATACTGCGTGCACGACGCAGGCAGTTTTTCCTCTGCAAGTCTTTGATGGCAGGGAGTGGAGTCCCAGTGATGCGTTGGGCAGTTTTCACCACCCGCTGCAGTGCTTTTTGCTCCGCAACAGAGCAGCTTCCATACCAGACTGTGACACAGTTGGTTAGTATGCTCTCTATTGTGCAGCGGTAAAAGTTCACCAGGATGGCTGGGGACATCTGATTTTTCTTCAGTGTCCTCAAGAAGAAGAGCCGTTGGTGGGCCTTCTTGACCAGGCTGGAGGTGTTGGTGGTCCAGGACAGGTCTTCTGAGATGTGGGTCCCCAGGAACTTGAAGCAGGAGACACGCTCAACAGCCATCCCGTTAATCTGGATGGGATCATGTGTGCTTCCTCTCTCCTTCCTGAAGTCTATAATCAGCTCCTTAGTTTTGGTGGTGTTAAGGAGCAGGTTATTTTCTGTGCACCATGTAGCCAAGTGCTGGACCTCCTCCCTGTAGGCAGTCTCATCGTTGTTGCTGATGAGACCGATCACCGTAGTATCGTCTGCAAACTTGATGATGGTGTTTGATCCATTCAAAGCTCTGCAGTCGTGGGTGAAGAGGGAGTAGAGGAAAGGGCTCAGCACACAGCCTTGTGGTACGCCAGTGTTGAGCATGATGGTGGTAGAGCAAGTGAGGCCTGACCTAACATGCTGAGGTCTGTTGGTCAGAAAGTCCATAATCCAATTGCAGAGTGAGGTGTTAATGCCCAGATCTCCAAGTTTAGTGATTAGCTTGGAGGGGATGACGGTGTTGAATGCCGAGCTGAAGTCGACAAACAGTATACGTGCATGAGTGTTCTTATTGTCCAAATGTGTGAGTACAGAGTGCAATGCTATGGAGACTGCATCCTCTGTGCTCCTATTGGTCCGGTATGCAAACTGGAGTGGGTCCAGTGTAGACGGGAGACAGTTTTTCAGGTGTTCCAGGACCAGCCGTTCAAAGCACTTCATGATAATGGGTGTGAGTGCTACAGGGCGGTAGTCATTAAGGCATGATGGTTTAGAGTGTTTTGGCACTGGCACAATGGAGGTGGATTTAAAGCAAGTTGGCACAGCTGCCAGAGTAATGATGCTAAAAAAAATCAGCTTTAAAATCACAGGAAAAAAGTTATTTTAAATAATACAAATATTTCACATTTTTACAGTTTTTGCTGTACTTTGGATCAAATAAATGCAGGCTTGGTGAGCAGAAGAAGCTTTTTTAAAAACATGAATAATCTTACTGTCCAAAAACATTTGACTGGTAGTGTACATAATGTAATTCATTATTTAAATAGCAGTTAAAGACAGTTATGACTTTCTTTGTTTTCTTTCCTGTTCCTTTCTAGTTCTCATTTAGTCTTACCCTGGTCTTTCTAACCCAAATGGTCATTGCGATCCTGGGCTTCTTCTACTCTGACCAGGTGGGCTTTCACTTGAAACATTAGTGTATAAACTAGACAGGTTTTCTGCAGCACTGATACGGGATACAGGCTATCATGTGAAACATATTTCATTTGTTACGACTTTCACACACTGCGGTTGTTAAAGATTAATTGAAACATTAGGCTTTGGCTTGGCTAGGGAGGGTTAACCTCTTTTAGCAGACATCTCTGTCTCATGGAACAGCAAGTCCATTTAAAAGCAATCCACCATTCACGTCCATTGTTCATCTTATCCTTAACGTCAATTCCCGCTATAGAGTTTCCTATCGTTCTACCATTACCTCATCCTACGAGTGAACTCTTGAAGTTCTACAGTCCAGGAGAAGGTCCCATCGTGTGTATTACATCACACTATACTTCACCGTCGGAGCACAGCGCACACGGTTTAAACAGGGCATTTTAACGACGTCGCTTCAAGCATCTTCGCTGCTAAATGATTAAAGAGCTTTGCCACATCAAAGTGGAACCAAATGTTCCGTTTCGATGGAGGCTTCCTGTTAATGACATTCAGAGGTGCTTGAACATGCCAGCGTTAGAGGAACTGACAGGGGAGAAGCAGAGAGCTCAGGGGGGCCCCAAGAGTTAATTACCACACTAAAGCATACGCTATTAGAGCCGCCATGGTGAATTAGCGCTGTCGACCTGTCTCCCGTAGCACAATTACATATGCATATACAACCCAGATGGAAGTGTTTGATTTTAGGTACGTATGGAAATATACTTGGTGGCTCGACTATGAAGTGTCGTGTTCGCAGACACGCGATACTTTGGGGAAATTCGTGAAAAAAGCCATTGTGCACTATCGAGATGACCTGGACCTTCAAAACCTAATGGACTACATCCAAAATGAGGTACGACTGTTATTTTGTTCAGACTGTGCATATTTTTCATGTATCAAGCCATGTCATTTGCATTTCTACAACCAAAAATAAAAAAGCACTCTAATGTATACACTTATTCTTCAAATATACATATATACAGTACAGTATGTATATATATGTAAGTATATACAGTAAGATTTTAAATGTTTTTTTAAAGAAGACTCTTCTGCTCACCAAGTCTGCATTTATTTGATTCAAAGAACAGCAAAAACTGTAAAAATGTGAAATATTTTTACTATTTAAAATAACTGTTCTCTATTTGAATATATTTTAAAATGGAACTTATTCCTGTGATTTCAAAGCTGAATTTTTAGCATCATTATTCCAGCCACATGATCCTTCGGAAATCAATCTAATATTCTGATTTGCTTATTAGAATTATTACTATTATTTAGAAAACAGTAGATTTTTATTCAGGTTTCGAATAGAAAGAGAAACAGAAATGTTTTGTAACATTATAAATGTCTTTATCACCACTTTTGAGCAATTTAATGCATCCCTGCTAAAGAAAGGTATTCGTTTTCTATTTCTAACAGTAAAAATATTTAGTAATTTTACTGTTTTTGCTGTACTTTGGATCAAATAAATGCAGGCTCTGTGAGCAGAAGAGACTTAAAAAACTTACTGATGTAATGTTTCTAAAAGAAGTTTATTTTCAGCAAAGCTGCATTTATTTGACTAAAAATACAGTAAAGCAACGTGAAATATTATTACAATTTCAAGTTATTTTATTATTTAAATTTAATTATATATATATATATTTTTATTAAGAGTTTAATTTTCAGCAGCCATTACTCCAGTATTCAATGTCACATGAGCCTTCATACATCTCTGGTGCTTGAGAAACATTAGTAATTACTATCAAAGTTTAAAACTTATTTTCTGATAAATACAGTTCAAAAGAACAGCACTTATTTGAAATACAAATGTATCAAATGAAAAGTCTTTACTGTCATTTTTAATAAATTGAATGCATCCTTGCAGAATTAAAGTATTATTTCTTTAATAAAAATCTTATATGTACCAATATTATAATGATTTTTAAAATCATTTTTAGGTTGCCTCAGCCTTGGACATTCTGCAAAACATTTTTGTAAATAAATAAATATATATATATATATATATATATATATTGATATGCAAGCAACATGAGGTTTAGTACATAATGTCAGTTTTTTTATTTATTTGGTGAACTATTCCTCTTTGATTCCTAAATTTTGTGCAGATTTTGGTAAATATGACAATGTACACTCAAGACATGCATGAGTCTCAAAATTAGAAAATGTTCTACTCTCTAAAAGTACAGTATGTTCTCCTGCCTCCTTGTCCTTCTCACAATGAAAATCCTTATGGGTCCAACAGACACAAGGTGAATATGTGGTCTGAAAGGCAGTGTCTGAAAATACTTCCTTCCTTCCTTCATCGCTTCTCCTACAGTTCAAATGCTGTGGCTGGAACAACTACACCGACTGGTCCTGGAACCTCTACTTCAACTGCACCCCGTCAAACCCCAGCACTGAGAGATGTGCGGTTCCCTTCTCATGCTGCACTCCTCTACCAGGAGAGGTGAGAGTCAAGCACCTACACCTACTGACTGAGCTTTAATCTGCAGTTATGAATATCTAAAATAAAATGGACATAGAAATAGAAGCAGATATGAGGTCTGCGTGTGAAGCGAGGACTCATATGGCGCTTTATGAGTTGAAATAACTTTGGTTTGACTGAAGCTCTAAATCATTATAATTACATTTAACATCACAATATTGTTTTATATTTCTTCAGTTTCACCCCTTCAGATTTAAAACATTCTCTCAAATGTTCCTGGTGGCAACACGTGTACAGTAACTGTATTATCTATAATCATAAAAGCATAATTACCTTTGAAAACCATATATTGGAAGAATAAAAATAGCACCTGAGGATATCATTTAAAAGTTTGGAGTCAGTAAGATTTTTTATGTTACTGAAAGACATCTCTTACACTCACCGAATCTGTGTTTACTTGATTAAAAATACAGTAAAACTGTAATATTGTGAAATATCATTACAATTTAAATTAACTAATTATATTATAATATAGTTAAGAAGTACATTTATTCATCTGATGCAAAACTGAATTTTCAGGATCATTAGGGCTGTCAAGCGATTAATCGTGATTAATCACATTCAAAATAAAAGTTTGTGTTTACATTATATATCTGTTATGTACTAAATGCACACATGCTTAGGGCTGGATGATATGACCTAAAAATAAATCTTGGTTAATTGACTGTTTTACCTCGATTCAGATTAATCAATGATTAATCGCAATTAATCACATCCCAGATAAAAGTGTGTGATTACATAATATATGTACGTGTACTATGTATATTTATTATGAATATATAAATACATACAGGCAGAGGGCTGGAGGATATCACATAAAATCAAAATGTCAATTAATTGAAAGTTTTACTTAAATCAGCATCATTACTCTATGGCTGTAAAGTGATTAATCGCATCCGAAATGAAAGTTAGCAGCTAAATAATATTTGTGGACAACATTACACTTTTTTTTTTCCAGATTAAAAAAAACAAAACAAAAACATTTATATTGTTACATTTTGATCCTTGCTGAATAAAAATATTGAAATTTTGGAATTTCTAATTACTATTTCATTTTTTTTTTTTTTATTTGATTATATTTTATCTTTTTCTTTCTTTAAACTTATTTTTAGCATTCTTTAAACGTATTTGTTTAAATTCATAAGAAGTTCAAAGTCTATTCTAAGAGATCAGAATCAATTTTCACCTAGTGGATGATAAAATAAGGCATATATGGGCCATTCTACAGAATTGGTGCAAACTGCTGTTCCACAAAAAAAAAAAATAAATAAAAAATAAAAAATAAATAAAAACAATTTAAGAATTCAAATCTTAGATGTTTACTAAGATCCTTCTATTATCTATTGAAACCCACAATCATATTTAAAATATTAGTAAGCTTAATATATATAAAACCATCATTAATTGGGTACTTTCAGTTGAGAGGTGTCTGTCACAAATCCCTAAATTTCAACTTAAATGTCATCAGTGTTTCGGTAGTGACAAAAGGGAACATATAATCATTTATCTGGGGGGAAATAAGCCACATTTTAGTACAGTTATGCCTTTTTTTTTGTATATTAGTATATTTAAGTAGTGTTTTGGTATAAGAGTTAAAATTTTGTATTGCAAAACATTACTGTCATGACCAAAACATGGCAAGTTTTGTCAAAAATAAAGTATACTGAATTATCAGCTAAGATGTTATGATAGTGTTTGGTTCAATGTATATTCAAACTAAAGCATCCTTAACTTTGTAATAAGTAACATCAACTTTATGCCTTTTACAAAGAAAGATTGGTTTCAAAATAGAACGAATCTCATAAATCACACTTGAAATATTGTTAAAATTGTAATTATTATTGATCTACCTCTAAAAACTTCTTAATAAAACAGCAAAAAATATATTTACAAGGTTGATGTAAACAAAATCTTGTCAATATAACCCCTATTAATAAATACATATTACTGTTTCAGTAGTGACAAAGTTGGGGAGAGGACAAATATTCCAAAACCATCCGCACAATTACTAGAAACGTGTATCTTGGATATTATACAATTTGCATAAATAAAGATTTTTGTTTCCAACTCTGCAGAACATCATAGAAACTGGTCCATAATACCCTAGCCTAGCTACTACAAAGCAACATGCTACAACTACTCAGAATGCTTTAAAGCCCTGTACAGCCAAACACCAGTCACAATTTCAGAAAATGTAAAATTTGAGTTTAGTTATACAGTGATCCTTCATTTTGATCCTTTATTTGAACACAATCCCGCCCCTTTTGGTTTCAGTCTTTGTAGTCTAGCATTAGTGCAAAGGCAAAGTTGTATTATTTTTCATGTCACCAGCTCAACAAAACTGTATGTGGTCATTGGTTTATTGCACACTGCAACAAAGTGCCACGAAAGACAGATTCAAAGCGTGGAGTCAGCCTGTGCGCCTTGATCTTTAAAGATGATGGCCTGTGCCGCTAATTACCCCAGTTATAATCACATCAGCAAGAGCTTTGTGAAGTTAAACAGATTGGGTTTACCAAACGTATCAGTAATACAAAGTTTCAATTTCGGCAGAGTTTGTCACAGAAGCAACTCGAGGAGAATTTATGGGTTCTGAATTGCTTTCTTGCCTCTCAAGACAGCGAATGACTGAGCTTTGCCATTTTGGCATGACGTCCAAAACAGCTGCTTGGCTGAAATGCTTAATGCATGCTCCAATTCAATCTGCGAGATGTGTCTAAATGCTGATAAGATACTCAAACAGAACATAGATCACCGATTTAGAGCGACTCCTTGGCAGACCTAAATATTATGATCTCGGTTCCCTTGGCAAATGTCTACGGTGATTGCTGGATAAACACACTCTAAACAGGTCAGAGCGGACGAAATGCAATTCTTTCAAACAAAAACAGAAGAAAATCAAGGAGCTATGTCACATTTAAAATGCTGAGAGCGAAAAGCTGTGTGGTTTAATTGTTTTGCAGTATGCAAATGTATTGTTTGAAGTGAAAGGAACGACAGACAATTCAGTGATTCATCCAAACAGATGTTCACACGAAGACAATGGCACTGCTCTATGGCATTTGCGCGAAAACAATATGAAAATGAATCATAACATTATTTCATGGAGACCTGCAGGGATCACATACATTTGTTAGCTAACCTTCAACACAAAATATACTCATAAATGCTGTTAAAAGTGATATTTATCCCTTTCAGACAACTCAGATGCAAGCGTGTAGGTTTCTTGTCAGTAATCACTCATGGATTCTGAAAGCTGTGTGAAATCTCTGTAGAAAAGAGTGATGAATGACTAAACTACACATTAAGGAAATTCCTGGAGCAAACATTCAATTGAAAACTGCATATGTCTACAGATGTGACCTTGACTTGCATTCTACATCTGCAGCCCACTAAACAAAAGGGAATTCAACAACCTCAGGTTGCATGGTAAAAGACTCACACTAAAGTTGTAACAAGCTTATGAGGAAAATGACCGGCCGTGACCCATTAGATAATGTAGGATGGAGTTAACTCAGAAATTCCAGTTGGCTTGGGTAGGGTAGGTGTTAAAAACATGTATGCCAGACCAAAGGAACGAGTGAATAATCATCAACAACAACAGCATCAAAACCACTAAGAACTTCTACATTATTAATTAATTTATAGAGTGCTTCTCAGGACAGCTGCTAATGCATGCAGGTGTTTTTTTACCCTGTTATGAAGATGCTAAGGCATTTTGGGTGGTTGTTAGATGCTCGCTTACTCTCTCAAAATCACCTTAGATGACATTCTGGTCCCTAGATATGGCAAAAATATGCATGGTATTAATAATGCTGCTTGTTGTAGCAGCACTACTAATTAATCATGTTTGCATTTGTACACTATAGATTTAAAATGCAAACATGACTAGATTGAGGCTAACACATTACTGCCCCCTGCTGCTTAAAATATGACAAAAAAATTCTTGCACTATTTCAGACTGTGATCAACACCATGTGTGGTTTTGGGGTTCAAACACAAAATCACATGGACGCCACTAAATCCATCTACCCGGAGGGCTGTGCAGACAGAGCTGTAATATGGATTGAATCTCACCTGCTGTTAGTTGGGGCGCTCACTCTGGGTCTCGCTTTACCACAGGTAACATTCTGCTTGTGAGTGGTTTCAGTTTCTTAAACAGATGGCAATCTGATCAATAGAAGGTTTGCACTTATGTCACGATTTGGTCAGTCATCTAGATGCATGGCCATACTGGCGATACCCGGATGTAAACAACGGCATTTATTGCACGGTTAATGTACTACTGAATACATTGTACAAACGGCTTTTGTGCCTCCGTTTTTTGCACTTTTCTCTTTGATTTGTTAAAACTTTTGGCAGTTTATAGTACTGCCTTTTAGTACTGTTTTTCCTGGTCTGACCGATTAGTATAGCCCAAAACATGACAATAATTTACCATTTTCAGCAGAGATAATCAGCAAAATATGCAAGTTTCGTTCAGTTCAGTGGCATTGTTTACGATCAGTGCCACCAAAATGGACGATTGATAATGAGTAGTGAAATCGCTGGCTTCATCAGATTCATCTGCGAAAAACAGCTAAACTCACGTTATGACTAACACAATGTTCGACCGCTTAGTTTTATGCTTCATCCACTAGGAGGCACATAGCGTATAATTAAAAACTGATAGCACAGGTACATCTGGGAGACGTGTATTTGACATCTGCAAGATGTATTTTTTAGTGTTTGCTTATCTGCAATATATATCTATAGGACGTCTCCTATTTGATGTCAAATAGGCGTCTTTAAGATGTTTATGGTTTAGAATATATGTAAAATTGACATCTTACAGATGTCTGTCAGATATTTGTAGACAGCAGATGCTTTCCAGATCAAGAGATCTTTAACAGATGCAAGTTCTATGCTTAATCCACTAGGAGGCACATAGTGTATCATTAAAAACTGATAGCACACGTACATCTCGGAGACGTGTATTTGACGTCTGCATTTACATCTGAAAGACATTTTTTAGTGTTTGCTCATCTGCAATATATCTATAGGATGTCTCCTAGTAGATGTCAAATGGACATCTTTACATGTCTTTAGATGTTTATGGTTTAGAATGTATGTAAAACTGACATCTTACAGACGTCTGTCAGATGTTTGTAGACAGCAGATGCTTTCCAGATCAAGAGCTCTTTAACAGACATCTTGCAGACGTACGTGTGCTATCTGGGTTCGGCCATGAGCCGGAGCTGGAACATTTTTCCATCTATTCTACGTTTGTCCTTTGTGTTTTTTTTTTGCAAATGTGAGTATTGGGACAGACCCTTAGTTTGTGTGCCTTTTTCCATTTAACATAAAAAATGTCACCACCTATTGTTTTAAGTAATTGAACCATTCAGCCAGTTCATTCAAAACAAGCCGACTATGGGCAGGAACAAAACATATAATTGTCTTTGAGTGAGTTTTTCAATCGTTCACTCAACCATTCTGATTTCACTAAGACATAATAATAAAAAAACACTTTTCCTAATGTTTGCTCAGACTTGCAACTGCTGTGGCTTTGTTAGAAACTATTTTCTTCGGTGGAGAAGAAACAGACGAATTTACTGGCAATATCGTGTCTGTTCATTATAAATCAGTGAAGCATGTATCACGCTTGTGTGACTTTTTAATAATTCATATAATTAAGGATATAGATACAGACAGCCTGAATTATACACACATTCCCCAGACACAGTCAAATGTAATCCAACAAACCCATGCACTTCCCATATACATATATATCTCCTTTTAAGAGTGTGATCCTTTTGAAATGAATGTTGTGTATTCGTATCCCGTATCACTCAATGCAATGAACTGCATTTCCATTCATGAATTTTTCAGTGGGCGTTGGGCAGAAACTAAAATTACAATCTCTCTCCATGCACACTGCTGTCCTGACACAGTTCTTCTGTTTGATCTACAGATCGCAGGCATCGTTCTGTCTCAGATCCTCATTTCTGAGATCCAGAAAGAGATCGGATCCGTCATGTAGAGGCAGCAGACAATCACCTGCGGTGTCGCCAAACTCTCTCACATTCTGGAGTGATGCTTTCATTTTGCACTGACTGCTCTCAAGGTTTCCTAACAGTTTAATTTCACTCTGCCTTGGAGCCAGTTCTTATTTATTTGCTATTTTGGTTTACATTTTTTTTCTGTTATTTGATAAAAACAAGTTTGTCTGTAAAGCTTGTTTGTTATTTCTTCATTATAAATTCAAAAGTCTGGAGGCGTAGGCTATTTGTACGTTATTTTTAATGCAGACAGCATTGAATAATCACGGTCATTTGTTGCATGCCTACTATTCGGACTTGACGTGTAATGCAAAATGAAAATCTTTCCATTTTGCTTACATCTTACCATGTAGGAGGAAGAGACTTAGACGTGGAGGAGTGAACCCATTAAACACAAGACTTTGTTCAATTCAAACTCTTGGGCTGGACTCAGACTCTCTGATCTGATGTCTATAGTTAAATGTGTTAGGAAAGCGGCCTGTAATTAAACCAACAGAGAACAGGCTGTTAACCGCGAAGGGAATGGGGTCTGAATTTAAACGTGTAAGGAGTGGGCTCTCTGGATGAGACGATCTGTGAGCGGGGAGTTTGGCCGCACTGCGTCTCTCTCGATCAGCATGCATCTAGGGACAAAAACACACAACACCTGCTTCCTCAGAAAGAGTCCAAGAAAATCCCTGCAGGAAAACATTTCTGTCTGAATGAGGCATTTTTGAAAATATTCACTTGTGCCTTATTTTATGCACAACCTGTGTAGAACAGGTGGGAGTTTGCAATTTGGAAGTGTTTCGGTTTGCATTGCATACTAATGAAATGCAACATGTAAATTTCTGTTTGAATCTGAAACACACAGAAATACCTGGCTTCCGCGGACAGTTTGGTTATAATTAGCACATCAACTGACGTGACAATTCATATTTAATGGGAACCCTGTGGCCTTGTATGGCAGTTTTATTAATTTCTACATGAAAATGACTGTGCACTTCTGTTGTTTGCCTTTGTTCACAACCAGTTCAAAGAATACAGAGAATTTTCAGAGATTTTTCTTTTTTGAAAGGCATTTGGCCATGGCTTTTGATCTATTCTCCTCAGTTAACAAAAGTTATTTTTTGCACTATTAGCTTGGAAAGACATCTGTGTTTATCACAGATCAGTTGATAGTGACTCAAAGACAATATTAATCAGTACCCTTAAAACTCCCAAGTTGAGAAACCCAAGTTTAAAGGAACGCTCACATAAAATAAACTCAAACTCAACACACTGCAAACATTTTTTTTTTTTTTATTTCACAGTGAAATCTAAAAAAAAAAAAAAAAAGTTAAAATATATTTTTTATTTACTTGTTGCATCAATTAAACTGTTAAACATAGCAAACAAGGCCGACATTCATATATGTGACCCTGGACCACAAATCCAATTATAAGGATATATTTTTTGATTAAAAATAAGCTTTCCACTGATGTATGGTTTGTTAGGATATGACTATATTTGCCCGAGATACAACTATTTGAAAATCTGGAATCTGAAGTTGCAAAAACATCAAAATATTGAGAAAATTGCCTTTAAAGTTGTCCAAATTAAGTTCTTAGCAATGCATATTACTAATCAAAAATTAAGTTCTAATATATTTATGGTAGGAAATTTACAAAATATCTTCATGGAGCATGAGCTTTACTTAATATCCTAAAGTTGTTGTTTTTTTTTTGATAATTTTGACCCATACAGTGTATTTTTGGCTATTGCTACAAATAAACCTGTGCTACTTATGACTGGTTTTGTGGTCCAGGGTCACATAATATTATCCTAAAGATTTGATCTCCTTATCTTTTCAAATCTTTTCAAAAGTATCTTCTAGATTCTGCCAGAGGTATGTAAACTTAAAACACTTTCATCGTAAGTTAAAATGACAATTTACGGTAATGTATTTCGAGCTTAAACTGTAAGCCTAACAGCTCCTTTAAAGTGCAGCATAAATACACAAAAGACGACAAATTAGTTATTTGAAAACCATTTTTCACTTAGAGGGATATAACACAACCTTTACCTGGCAAATCGCTGGTGTTCTTTGTCTCCTGACTTCATGGCAGCATGAATAAGGAGCTGACTGAAAACATCTCTCTGCAGAACAACAAATAAAGAGGCTGTTAAGAATGAAAACGTGCCTTATCTTATATGTACTCTAGTGAAGCGGTGAAAGACCTGTGCGTCACTGCCCCCTATCTCTACAAAGCGGTCTTTGATGGGTTTGAGGAGCTCCACGGCCTGGTTGTAGTTTCCCTGGTCAAACTCCAACAGAGCCTGACACATGGGCAGACCCACACGCTTGGCTATCTGGAGCTGATGGTTCTCAGCAGGGTCTCTGAAAAAGGAAAAGTGTTGAAATGAACATCATTTATTCATTCTCATGTCATTCCATATACAGCTGAAGTCTAAAGTTTACATACAAAATATCTCAAAAATTCAAATTCAAAATGCATGCTATTTTTTATTTAGTGCTGACCTGAATAAGATATTTTACATAAACAGTGTTTACAAGAGAAAATAATAGCTGAATTTATAAAAATTACCCCATTCAAAAGTTTACATACGCTTGATTCTTCATACCGTGCTGTTTTTTTTTTTCTTTAGTGATAGTTGTTCATGAGTCCCTTGTTTGTCCTGAACAGTTAAACTGCCCGCTGTTCTTCAGAAAACCTTCAGGTCCCACAAATTCTTTGGTTTTTCAGCATTTTTGTGTGTTTGAACCCTTTCCAACAATGACTGTTTGATTTTGAGATCCATCTTTTAACACTTAGGACAACTGGGGGACTCATTTGCAACTATTACAGAAGGTTCAAACACTCACTAATACTCCAGAAGGAAACACAATGCATTAAGAGCCGAGGGTGTAAACTTTTGAGCAGAATGAAGATGTGTACATTTTTCTTATTTTGCCTAAATATCTTTTTTCTCATTTAGTACTGCCCTTTAGAAGCTACATAAGTACTTACATGTTTCCCAGAAAACAAAAGTTAAATTTGACCTGATTTTCACCCCCAGCTCTTCGTAAAGAACTTACAATTTAGCATCAGACACTCGACCAATGGTCTAAATGGTCTAAGACTAGGTTTTCAATAAGCCTAACATTTCAATATTGATAAGTAGAAATAAAACACATAATCAAATTAATAGCAGCTAAATATTTTCCAGATTTTACATAACTGCCTTTTATATTTTAGGTGGTCTATGGCATCAAAAAGTTTGAAAGCCCTGGTTTACACAAAGTTTGTGTGTGTGTGTGTGTGTGTGTAAAGTTGTAACCAAAAATCTAAAGATAAAGAGTGGGTAACAAAAAATGCTCCTTGTAAAAACACTGTTTTCTTTGAACAGATGCTGTGCTGAAAATACAGCTCCCAGAGGATTCCTCTCCATCATGTTATCTTACAAAACACAGCATGCTGACAAGAAATGTATTTTTGTGCTCAGTTATACTTTCGATACACTGTGTGTTCGTCCTGTACATCCTTTACCGGACATTTGTTTTGGCTGCTATGACAAATTGGAATAAATATGCATGCCGCGCATCAGACTTGAAAACCCCAGTCTTCCCTAGAGCAGGGAAATTTCTAAGAAATCTCACACGGAGCCTGAAGACACGCTACATTCATCCATAACTCAGCCTCCACAAACTCCCACCCATGGGTAGAACCTGGCTATAATGTAATCTCTCGAGTGGGTTATGTAATTCTGTGGCTCACTTAGCCAGTTCCTGGAGACTCTCCAGCAGGCGCTGAGTGGTGGCGGTCTCCTTGCTACCCAGGGAAACCATGAGGAAGTGCAGGTCATTGAAAAGTAACGTGTGGTCCTCTGTATGTGGCTGGGTCACCTGCAGCAGCTCTCGGTAACGGTCCTTCACGCTCACACCTGCAATGGAAAACATTTTACTCACACAAACAAACAGCTGCAACACATTTGGTGCATTACAGCACGAAAACATCTTTCTCTTTTCAACCAACCATAAAGCAACACATCCAGTTTCACATCCCAGCTCATCAGGGTTTCTGAACCAGGCCTACAGGCAACTAAACCGGCCAGACAGCGAGGGACGCTTCACTGCCTACTACCAGCTTCCCTCCAGCTGTCTCCAAGGTGCAGTCACAATAGACTTCACACTCCATTTTCATTCATACACATGTGAATACGAAAGAGCAGAAAGTTCATGTTTGTGAACCAAAGTTCAAGTGAACTCTGGCCTGTGAATTAGCATAGTATAAAAATATTTGAGCTCTTTTTTGACACTTGAGGTAAGTTTGCATGCTTTAGAATAGACTTCACAATAACGACACAATAATAAACTGTAGTTTTCTGTGTTTCTAGCATTTCTTTAAATTGTTTTGTGGAACGATATAAAAAGTGACTATACTTTTCACCAAAGACCTCAAACATATCCTTGAAAACCGATCATGATGTCCTGTTCTACAACTGTGCTGTGCCTCTAAATAGGCTAAATAAAATAGAGCAAGAGCAGTTTGATGTAACGTTAGTCATTTTTCAAACCAGATCACCCTAATATCAAGAGCAGAAAGGTTGAACTTTCCTTCCATTTATCTGTTCTGTGGTATGTCACAAATCCTTGTGTCCCAAAGAATAAAACACCTTCTAGATGGCTTCTTGAACTTCATAGATTGCACTGTAAATGTCTCGTCCTGTTGCTCCAGTACATGTTCCACAAGCTAACATGAAGCGAACATGTTTTTTCAAGCCTTTCCAAGGAACTTGACTGCAAAAATAACTTATTTAATCAATTTATTATTATTAATCAATCAATTGAATTTTTTTTTCTGTTTTAAGCATAAATTAAGACATTGTTTAAATATAAATTATAAACTTTATTTCATGTAATTTTATTTTTATTATTTTTAAACAAAACAAAATCAAATTCAGATGTCTGTTTCTGTTTAGCCTGGTCCTGTCACATGCAGTACAAGCCATTTAAGGGAACAAACCAGCTGCATGTTTTTTTCCCAGCTTTTCTGAGCTGGCAGACACGCCAGAAACTAAATGCTAAAAATTAATCATTATCATTATTATCGTCATTAATTACTCACCCTCATGTCGTTCCAAACCCATACAACCTTTTTTTTATTTTTTAAGACAAATTAAGATACTTTTGATGAAATCCAAGAACTTTCTGACCCTGCATAGACAGCAACACAACTGAAATGTTCTCGGCCAGACACGTAGTAAGGACACTGGTAAAACACACACCAGCAGATATAATCATTATATTATTGAATGTGTTGGAGAATAACAGCAAGGAGACTGCACTGACTTGTCATCTCCACAGTAGTGGATGCGCCTTTATGCCTGTTTCATATGTATTACATAATCTGAGAATATTTGTTTTCAATTCAATTGGTTCATTTAAAAGTAGACATTTCACTCTTTATAGCCTATATTTTTCATGTCTTAAGGCAAGTATACACTGAGTTTTGAAGTTTCACGCTCAAGTGCACAGAGATGCAGCAAGTGCATCCTTTTTGCTTTCATTATTTTACAAAAGTGCAACGTTTTGTTGTTATTGTGAGTGCACACAAATAAATGTAGAGTTTTTACAGATTCAAAAGATGTATTACTCTTTTATGTATGACCAAAAATGGAGTGTTTTAAGAGCAAGTGACTGCACTGGCGCCTCCATCTGTCATGCAGTGAGCGCGCTACTGTTCAGCTTCCACACTCTGCACAAACACTTCAATAGCGCACATTTTTCTAGGTTAACATTAGACTAAACGACTAATAAAATTTTGATCGACCAAGCCTCTTCTCATCAGCTAATGGTTAGTTGACTATTTGGGGGCAGGCATATATGAGAATACTTTTTGTGCGTAAAGTAAACAAAAATAACTGTTTGTTCTTCTCCTCCAAGTAACAACCTTACGCCATTATCGAGAGTACCACGACCCCTTGTTTACAAGCAGAAGAATGTGCAAGCATGCGTCGTGACACTCTTAATAATGGCGGAGAATGTGACTTGGAGGAGAAAACTTGTTGAATAAAGTAATTCTGGGAACTTTTCAGTTACATTGCTGTCTATGGAGGGTCAGAAAGCTCTTGGATTTCATCAAAAATATCTTAACTTTGATGGATTTGAAACGACACGAGGGTGAGTAATGAATGACAGAATTTTCTTTTTTGCATGAACTATCCCTTTAAACCCCAGCCATCTGCTGTGTTCACCTTCACTAGTCTAGTTCTTTACCAAAAATACACACGTTTCCTAACAACATTCAAGTGCTTTTCACATCACATCAGGGCTTTTCAACACATCCGATTCACATGTTATATTCCAAGCACAGGTTTCAGACACAACCTGCCTTGATTAAACGGTCGAATGCAAATTCTATATAAACTCTACAGAAACACTTCTGTGCTTCTGCTCAGAGACAGCGAGGTGTATTTTCAACCTCTATTTTGAGACTGGATGATAACTCACCCTCCAGCTCTAGTCTGTAGAGCATTGAACAAGCGTCTACGATGTCCAGCATGGCTCCAGACTTCACACAGCGCCGAGCAACCTGGAGAAAGGTTTTAAATGTCACATCACCAGAAACCTCAACATTATCTGACAGGTCATGAAACTAATTAATATTCACCACATGACCAAAAAATTATATGGATGATGATTTGTAATCTACAGGTTTGACCATTTCAGCTATATCCATTGCTAACAGGTGCATAAAATCAAGCAGACATGCAATCACTAACATTTTAAATATAATTGGGGTGTATTTATTCTGTTCTAGCATAGTTGGCAAAAAGAGATGTCTGATTTAACAGAGGAACTTTACTGGCTTTTTTCTACACATCCAAATTCCAACATAATGGAACAAAGTGAGGCCCAGCTCCATATTAATATTACATTTTCAACAGGCACAGATGTGGTCACAAACATTTGCCCACGTAGATTCACAATTTAAATGGTCTTTATATAACTAAGCTTTTAAGTTATGTAATGTTTGCTAATGGCTTATGAAAGTTATTACAGAGTGTTATCTGCATTTTGAACAACTTTCTAAACATAAAAGCTTAACAGTGTTCGCCTTAAGAGTGCTGTGCCTTCATGAAGACTGACTAAATGCACCTGCTGAGATGACCGTAAAATATTCTGGGACTGTCACATCAACCCTTGCATTCAAAATGAAGATTTTAAAAGATAAAGAAGTATCAGTTATTAAATTAATAATAACTTCAACCTTCAATTTTCTAATTTTTATTTGCTGATGGTCTGTTGACAGTGTGTCCCTGCAGTAAATGAGTAATGATTCATATAAATTCGAGTGTAGTCTAAAGATTTTGCCCCGACACCCATATGCTCTTGTCACACTTTCACCAGCTTGAATCCGTCACATTCCATATGGAACACATGACAGGATTTACACTTCTCCCCTGATGGGACTAATTACATTCACTACATGCCTGCGAGATTTATTCTACTCTTGAAAAAAGTACTGTGGCGGTACCATGGGTGGTATCACATGTCACTATTTTTGATATACACTGAATGCTGTACCATATTCATATACCTCGGTGTTGACATAGACTCCAAAGCCTTTTGAAGAATACCATGCTACTACCCAGAAAACTACTACACAGAACAAAAAAAAAACATGGTACTATATTGGAAGCCACCGTAGTACCATGCCACTTCTTTGTTAAGAAATATGTTAGTGGCAAGAGCACAACAGTACACTGACCTGCTCATCAAAAATCTTCAAAGCTGCTTCATAATTCCCCTGTGGAAGAAAGAAAAGAATAATTCACATATAAATGAATAAAATACATTCATTAGACATTCAGGCATTGAAGTTCCATTGATTAAATAAAAAATACAGGAAAAAAGTTATATTCCGAAATATTGCAATTTAAAATAATAGTTCTCTATTTTAATATACTTTAAATTTAATTTATTTCTGTGATGCAAAGCTGAATTTTCATTAGACATTACTCCAGTCTTCATTGTCATGTGACAATGAAGACTGGTAATCATTCTTCGGTAATCATTCTTATATGCTGATTTATCATCAAGCATATAAGCATGTATTTATTATCTGATATTATTATCATGTTAGAAACATTTTTTTAGAACCTGTGATTTTTTTCTTTGATTAATAAAAAGTTAAAAAGCAAAAAAAAGTTACAAAGTTAAACAGCATTTATTAAAAATAGAAATCCTTTCAAACAAAATAAGTCTTTACTATCACTTTTTATCAATTTAACACAATCTTGCTGAAGTATTAATTTCTTTCAAAGAAAAAGAAAGAAAAAAGTACTGACCCCAAATAGGTAGTTTATATTGTTAGATTTCTATTTTAAATAAATGCTGTTCTTTTTAACGTTTTATTCTTTAAAGAATTCTGAAAAAAAGTATCAGGTTCCAAAAAAATTAAAAAATAAATAAATTAAGCAGCACAACTGTTTCCAACATTGATAATAAATGTGCATATTAAAATGATTTCTGAAGGATCATGAGACACTGGAGTAATTATGCTGAAAATTCAGCATATCATCACAGGAATAAATTATATTTTAAAGTATATTAAAATATAATACTATTTTACAATATTAATGTTCTTTTCTATATTTTTATTTAAATAAATGCAGCCTAGATGAGCAGAAAGGACTTCTTTAAAAAAACAAAACATAAAAAATGAACAACAGTGTATATTCTGTATGTAATTAATGCATATACAATTAATACATCCATATAATTCATTTTTGAGATGTTTATAATGCCTGGGGTATATAAAGTGAATGATAAAAAATGGAAAATGGCAAAAAAAAAACAAAAAAAAACATTTTTAAATATATACAAAGATATGAATAGAAAAAGATAAATATAAAAAATAAAATAAAATGTAAAAAAAAAAAAAGACAACACATAAACATAAATTATAAATTCTCCACATAGATAACAGTACCATGTTTTGAAGTGGATGTAATTTTGTTGCCTCCCATGTTATTGGAATTTTACCTTTTCAATGTGATATAGAGCCCAGTGCCAGTAATTATGACATGCCAACATGTCGCACACCTTTAAGGGAGAAATAAGACATCATATGACCAGATTTTTTTAATACATAGTGTGCAACTATGCACTTCTACATGTTAATCTAAGTTCTATACAGTATTTCTAAGACTGACCATCCAGTTTTTCTCTGTAGAGGCCATGAAATTTAGTCCCTTGTCCATCTCTGCCTTCATCTCATGGACATGAGCCACAGCGTGGACACTCCAACCATCCTCAGGGGTCAGAGCCAGGGCCTGCAGGCATAATGCATTACAATAATGGTGCATTCAGGTAATAAGGAATTATGATAACTTTCACTAATAAACCATTAACAAACCTTATATAATGATTAACTGATCATTAGTTAATTCAGACAGATAGAAATATGAGATAATGTGCTTATTAAAATTCACTAATACAATTATGAAACATCACCTAATGGCAGATAAAAAAAAAATAGATTTGTTTTCTCCTGTTGATGCGGGATTCAAGTAATGCACGTGATATACAATAGCATACTAATGTAAATGTTGAGGCAATATGAAAAACGTGCTTTGCACCCAAATTACAATGTTACAACCACTAAAAGTCCAAACACTATAAAGATACCAAATGATTAGAAAACATTTCTAAGCATTTACAAATGATGAACAGTCTCAACTTTAGATAGAGTACTGCAAAAACAACTGATGCATGACCAAATGATTAAATGATTAATATAATTTTAAAAAGTGTGTAAACAGGGTGAACTGAGGTCATTTGGGAGACATTTTGCTATTGAGATGACTGCTCATAAGTAGGTACTAAAGATTAATAAATGTTTAGAAATATTTACTGATGATAAACAGTTTCCACTTTAGATTGTGTACTGTAAAACATGAACAAATAAATCATAATCATGATTTGTTAAGATTTGTTTGTCTACACAACAAACAAAACCAAATTTCTGAAGGATCATGTGACACTGGAGTAATGATGCTGAAAATGTAGCTTTTCATCACAGGAATAGAATCTATTTTAAAGTATATTAAAATAGAAAACCACTATTTTAAATTTTTTTTCTATATTTTTAATCAAATAAATGCAACCTTGATGAGCAGAAAATACTTTTTTAAAAAACTAAAAATCTTACACAAACCTGTGAACAACAGGGTACATACTGTATGTAATTAATGTATATACAATTAATACATCCATACCACTTATTTTTGAGATGTTTATAATGTCTGGGGTTTATAAAGTGAATGATAAAAAATTTAAAATGGCAAAATAAAAAATAAATAAATAAATAAACAAATACATTTTTCAATATATAAAATGTAGATTTTATAGTAATACTAATGACCTTTGCAGACATGGTTATGAGTTCATGAATATAATAACATGAATAGCTTAAAATTACTAATTAAGCTAATAGTTTTCCACAACATTTGCAAAAGTAAAAAAGAGAATTACGTAACTTAATTAACTAAAGTTTAATGACATTTGTTAGCATTCAAAGTAAAATCATTTGTAGATTTTATGATCATATGAATTGAAAGTTTAATAACATTCGTAAGCATTAACTAATGATTCTAATGTTTGTTAATGATTTATTAATGATGATTTAATCATTGTAAACCATCTGTCAAAATCATCTAAAGATTTTTCAAAAGTACATGATCAAATGCAGTTTAATGACATTTGTAAGCATTTCAATTTTAATGATCTGTTAGTTATTAGCTAATGCTTCACAAGTTCATTAGTACACATTAACAAGCACATTATTTTATAGTTCTAGCTATCTTAATATGTCAAACATTACATAATGCTTATTAACCCTTTAACTGTCACTCCCATTTTTGAACATAGACATGAAAATGCAGTATACAAACTTAACATTAAAACATTAAAAAACATTGTAATATGATTTAATTGTCATTGTGGGCGACTATAAAATATTCATTGTCCAGCATACTGGACTTTATTAGAATTGTGAAAATTAAATCTGATATTATCCATATTTATAACAGTTTTGCAAGATAAAAACAGCACATTTACTGTGTTTACTGCATGGTTTATCAGATAAAATATTAACACAATTATAATTAATAATGCATGTTTAACAGCTTAATTAGTCATTATAGTGCCATACCATAAGAACAGAATGAGCAATACTAATGAACAACATAATTTTAATATGCAGTTAAACAAACCTACCTCTTTTGCCATTTTTTCAGCTTCATCGTACAAACGAGTCTCAAGAAGCCCAAAGGAATACATTCCTTTAAGATAACTGGAAAAAACATCCAATGAAAACGACATTTTATCTAGCAGAAAATAGTTCAAACGTAATTTTTAATTTTACATTTGTCAATAGAATTGTAGTCAGTTTATTTAAATAGTTAAAAGTCAGATGGAGCATGGGCTGGGCACCTGCCTGTAAAACGGCATATGCGGTTTCCAGTGGGGCATAACCCTGGCCACAGAGTCTCTCATCTGAGTCTGTTCACCCAGGTAGAAGAATCCATCATGGGAAAACTTCAGTGCCAGCATGTCTGTGGGATGATCCGCCAGAATACCTTCCCAAACCTCACAGGCCTTGTGCAGGGCTCTGAAACACACCATTCGAACTACTTCATTCATGAAAATTCATTTGACATTTACTAGTATTGGTTTGATTACTTATAAATTGTATTCTGTTACTGATTACAGATTACACGATGAAAATTGCAGTTAGTAACATAATCTATGTTACTTATTTAAATGTGATGTATTCTGACTACTTTTTAGATTACTTTTAGATAACTTTTTTTACTGTTTTAAACTTACCATAATTTTTTTTTTTCAGAAGCATGGATCACCATTTTTTTTTTACATGACACTTACATGGCCAAAGCTAAATGGTATGCTTTCTATTTAATAACTCGATAGACCAAATACAGTGAAAGATAAATAGTTGGTATTCATGGTGGGTATGTAGTGTTCTGGGGGGTCCCTCTACCGTCTGATTCATATTTTTGTCCTGTCCTTGTTCTCATTGAGAAAACCTAATTCTAAGATAAAAGCTTATTTTACAATGATCAGTGAATTAGGTGTACCAAACAATCACTAAGCAAAGAAGAATTGCAGAGGAAATCAATATTTTAAAAGTGATTTTTACCTTTTATGGGCATTTTTTACCTTTAAAGCCATACTTTTTTCTGAAAGTGTGAATTCATTTTGCATCAAATCCTTTTATTTAATCAATAAAGTCACTTTGAATAATACATTTTAGGCTGTTACCACAAAATTCATCTTTTCAATGCAGAGGAAACACAGATGCTGCATCTGAATTGACATTTAGATGTATTCACCCACTGTTTAATGCAGGACATGAATGCATTTAACCTGCAGTTAGAAATCACTGTTAATAAGCGAGTCATTTCAATACATGCAATATATTGCATGTATATGTAATAGTTAATGTGTTTAATGTAAACAGAAAACAAAATTTCATTGCTGTCATAAATTATATTTATTACTACGCTATACAACTTTTCATATCGGCAGACAATATTCCACACAAAATATCCCCATAAAATTTATTCTGAAGCAATGTTTTTGTCAGCGTTCTATCAGCTTTTACATACCTAAATCTGCATATTTTTATTTACCTTTATAAAGGCCTATTTTTTTTCTTTTAAAAACTACAATTTAACAATTTACACTGCAAAATTAAAACAGCAATAAATTATGTTATGAGATTAATGTTTTAAATACATTTATGAATATACAAATAAGAAATGTTGGGGGAAAACGTAAACTTTTACTAAACTACCAGTAGATGGCGGTATGTCACTTAATAAGTGAGTCAATATGAGTTATTTCAATCCTTCAAAACGCTGAATTGTTCATTAACAAAACACTGTGGAGTGTTGCTTGGACAATGTGCTGCTGTGATCCTTGTTTGGAACTATTTTCGTTGGTGAAATGGAACAAAACAGTAAATATTGTGTTTAAAATGTAAGTAACTTAATAACTACTTGACTATTTTTTTTTACTGAACTAACATTTGCAGTCGTGAGAATATTCGGCAAAGCTCCGTTGGTATGCTACTGAACTATATCATGTAATAAATAAACTACACATTTGAATTTTTACCTCAGTGTGTTTCTTCTGAGTTTCTTTATGTGTGCTGTTTCTCTCATTTGTTTTTAAGTCTCTCACAAAGAGACAGGCAGCGCGATTTTGATACTAAAAATGCACTATCCATTATCAAAAGCTGTTTACGTTGAATTTATTAAAATAAGAAGAACAATTCTTGCGTTTCCCATAGAATCTGAATTTAAGACATTTTAAGACTTTTTAAGGCCTTTTACTTGGAAAACGTTATTTATAACATTTTAAGACTTTTTAATGACCTGCGGACACCCTGTATAAAATCAATACCACATTTGGGATTTTTGTGAAAAAAATGGCACTCTACGCTGTAAAAACGCATAAAAATAAAATCTGATTTAACGTGAGCAGGTCTAAATTTAATACAGCAAACAAATCATTTCATTTAATTTTAATTTTCACTAGTTTTATGTTTCAAGTATTATAGTTTTATTGTTTGGTGTTATGGGGGGGTCCCTTAATGCTTCTGGGAGGTCACGTTTTTTTTTTTTTTTTTAATGCAAACCCTGGTTTGTATATAGTTATTGTAGGCCATGTATGTTGGCTTTGTTCTACAATAAATAAACAATAAAAAAGATTTAATATTATTTCTACACTAGTATAGTATTTATTAATATTGCTAATTTGCTTTTATTTTATATTCTCAGTTTAATTTTAGTTTAAGTTTCAGTAACAAACTAAAATAGTTTTAGATATATGTCTATTTACCCCTGTTAACTGTAATTTTAATACCTCAACCAAGATTTTTCATCCTACATTTACATTTCATTTTATTTCAGCTATATTTAAATTACTGTAAAATTATTTGTAATAATTTTAGTTTATGATAACACTGCATTACAATCAAAAGTGTTTTGATTCCACTCTCACAACCGTCCTTTTCAAATCTGGAATTTCTCAAATAAATGTAAAATGTATAAAATATGAGTCACCTCCGACCGCTATTTTAAAAGTAATCTTTTGACATAAAAGTATTGCTTTTACAAAAGCAAATTAATTAGTGCTGAGAACTTTAATAATGGAAAAGGCTTCTTTATTCAAGAACTTTATTCAGGCTAAAACTTTCACATGACAGTCACACTCTTTACCGCCCAAGGATACAGTAAAGTGATTGTGAATCTTAAAAGAACCAATTCACCACTGCTAGTGGGGCAAAGGCAAATTTGGTTAGAATGAATCAGAAATAGCCTCCATTTACAACAGTGGCTGCAAATTCTCCAAATTGCAAATACTGAAAATCATTTTATTGAGTGGGCAGATGTGAAACATTTGTATTGTCACTGCCACCGGTTTAATGTTTTTGTACATTTGGACTGCTTCAAATGAACTCACCCTTTAGAGAAGAGCTCTACGGCTTTCACATGGTTCCTTTCTCTGGAAGTGAGCTCCTGAGAGTTTGCCAACTCCATGGTCCTCCTCACTGCGCTGGCCAACCTCTCATCCCGCAGGACTGAACTTCCTGTTCCCACCAACTCCAGCCCAGTAGATATCACATGACCCATCACTGCAGCACAGAGAAGAGACCAAAGAGGACTTAAGAAAGCCTTGAATTACTGTGAAAGAGTTTATCTTGTGATAATAACCAGCTGAATGCACATTATTACACAGCTACTTACTAAATAAAAAATGAACACTGTTGAGTGTGAGATCAAATTACTTTACTGCAATTTAAATCCAAAAGCCATTTGATATCTACAAACCTTTTACAGTGACTTAACAACTACATTGTTCAGTGTTGCAATCACATACCAAAGTCCGGGTCTGCAGCTTTGACGGCTGCCATACAGCCTTCGAGTCCTCCCAGTGTCTCATTATTACGCCAGGTCACATACTAATCACAAGAGACAGCCATATTCAGGTTAATTATAAATGCAGAAGCAAAAGTACACAGTTATCAGTATATATACTGTATATGTACCTGAGACAGTATAGCATCGTATAGTTTACAGGCCTCATTACTGCTGGTGGACAGCGGCAGACCTTCTGATTTCCATGCCTGACAACACGTACACAACAGAGATGACATACTGTATAAAGTGTAATTGAAAATGTTGGCTATTACGATTGCTTGCATTAGTTTTGTGCCCCCAATGCAATATTTAATACAATATCTAATGCAATATACGGTGCAGAACAACATGCAAAACACATTAACTTTATTTCTTCTAAACAAGAAGTAAACTGATCTGTTGTGATATAGAAACTGCTGACAAATCACAACATGAAACCGTACAGTATTCTCATGATCAACCGCAGCTCTTATAGTGGACATTACATGTTGTTTTGTTTTTGCATTTATTGTTTGTATTGTTTATAAAGTTTTTTTCTCGTCTGTAACGTGCAATGCAGCATGGTGAAAACATTTCGTTCCAGCTTTAGCTGTTTATTAAAACAGACTGAACTAGTTAAACGCCAATGACCGGGTCACTTTTTAAACACATTGTAACGAGTTCGGATTTGCAGTTTGCGACACCGACAAAAGTTGTTAAAACTGTTAAATATGCATTGCGAAGTTCATATTGTAATTGTAAACAAATTTCTAACTTACCTTGCAGTCTCTGAAACTCGACACGTTCATTCTCCCCGCCAGAGGTTTCCTTCAGCTATGACAGACTCGTGAGGTTCATGAACCCTTTGAAGTCGGTTCTTCCCGATGAATCGTTTGAACTAGTCCACAACACCAGTCTGAATGATTCGTTCATGAATCGAACTGAATGGTGCGAGCAATGATTCAGTTTATTCAATAAACTGAATCATTGAATCATGAGCTCGTCTGACTCGCAATTCAGTCTTAATATTTCGAGCCAAGATGTGTAAACATAAATTGTTTTATAGGTTCTAAATAGCATTATGTACCGAATTATGGCTGCAATAAAAAGAAGGGGGACACACAAAATTAGATTATAAAAATTATAACAAATTCAAAATTTTGTACTAGAGCATTTTAGAACATAATATGCTAAGACATTATGATCACGAACAAGAATGCAGCGATTCGTCTTCTGAACCATTTCTTTGAACCGTTAAAATGAACTGTTCATAGGAACCGATTCGCGGAAATGACTCGGACTTCCCACCGCCATTGTCTTCTCCGGACAGCGTGGCTCACACTAGTTAATGTTTACATCGGAAGTGGGTATTTGTGCTGCATAATACATAATATTTTTTGCACGTTCTCAACTTTCATAGGTAAAGATTTAATACAAATTTGGGACCAAAAATTATTTAGACACTGACCTGCTTAAGTGTTTTTCTTCTAATTGCTAATGCGCCCTTTTTACACCACAGACTAAACAAAATTAGGCATTGCTTGGTAATTGGTTAAACTACATTGGTATTATCTAATTATGTACTTAAATTTAACAGCAGGCAGCTATTCGACCTTGACTGTTCTTGTCATATTATATTACCATTTTCTAAACTATAGCGAATAAACTGAGATAATGTGAGATGTTGAAAGTGTCTGAATAAATTTAGGTTTGAATGTACATTGCATATATTTATCCATCCAGCATTTCAAAGTCAATCTGTATATCGTTTTACCTAAAACTTTACCACTATTAATTTGCAGCTTTGTTATTATAGCTTGCTTTGATTCAGGAAATTCGAATTCGCTGTTCAAATCTTTTAAAATCCATTAAGCGAATCGTTTCTCACTTTAAAATACACAAAACACATATACAACGGAAACTGTAGTAATTTTACTGGTAGTCCACTGTATGAAGAATAGTTTATTTTGCTATCCACACATAAATAAACTATAGTGCCCTGCACTCACGACTAAAAAAAAAAAACAACAACCAAAAATTATATCTGGTGTGTGAATATTTTTGGGGTTGACTATATAATACTGATATAAAATAATATATAATACATTTAACTATGCAAAAGGATGGAGACTAAATGTACAATTCATAATGCAAATACAAATGTTAAAAAGGACATGCAAATGCATATGCAAGTATTACAGTCTTACAGTATTACAGGTTTTGAAAGCTGACTAAATTAATCTTTTTAGGTCAAATAAAAAATACTTGACTACATTTGAATAAAGCTCCACATTATGTAACTGAAGGGGAAAAAAAAAACTATCAGGCACAGTACAGTCTTCATTTGTAACAACTGCATTGTTTTATTGCCTCTGCATACATCCAATACCCTATATGCAAATTAGCAACATGAAGCATTTTCAAGAGCCAACAACATTTTTTAAAAATTAGGATTCATTTACTTTACATATAATACATTTTTCACACATGTTAATAAATACCATAAAATCTGTCAAACATTTTACAGTCTAAATAACTATCGTTGACCATGTGTACGTTTTCATTCACAGTTATCTGTACTTACAAGGAAAACAAAAACAAAATCTGTGCCCATCTATACAGCATAACGGTGACTAAAATGAAATGTACACTTAGGAAAAAGGCATGTTCATTTGCAATATCGATGTTTCGAGCGTGACTACGAGCTCCTGTGGTTAATCAGCACCGATGTCGGCTGACAGTGCTGGAGCGTTTTCACGTGATATAAAACTTTACAAAGACAATTATAAATAACACACTCTGCAAACATAAGAAAACTCTGTGGATGTGAAGAGCTGTTGCATGAAAAGTTTAAAAAAAGGCATGTTGCTCCAAACCTGGAGGAAGTGGAAAGTACAACACCAAAACCTTGGTGGCAGATCACTGAATGTGAAAATGGGCACCATTTCTCTCTGATTTGATCTAATTTGATGCTAAATAAAGTCAGAAAAGCTATGTGTGCCTTACCTGTTCTTGAAACCACTGACCAACCAACAAAATGCATAAAGCATTTGATTGTATATCAATGCATATTGTGTGTGTATATATATATATATATATTCTTATGAACTATCTGCATTGAGGAAGTTTATATAATAATATATACTCCACTGCTTTATGTAAACTATAGTACAAGTATCAGATATTCATGGATTATAAAGGATTGTAAACTGAATTTAGGATATAGGTGTGGCAATGCCACTCAAGACGAATGGAAACCAACATCAGTGACGTACGTAACATCGAGACCAAATATTGTACTATCAAGTGGCTACTGACAGGTTCAAAAATTGTACAATTGTCGATGCTACAAACACAACATGTGTCGGTCGCTGATAGAGTGTCTGTGACAATTACAGAAGTCCACTGAATGAAGATTTCATTTATCTGTTGCATGGAAATCTGCTGCTTATAGTGTGTAGTGTATATTAAACAGAAGGGAGAGAAAACGGCTGTACTTTTTCAGTCAGTAGTCAAGGTAGAAAACGTATTTTAGGAAATCAAGTTCAAACGTCGTAACAGTTGATTGACCAGACGTTCTCTGAAAAACAAGACTGGCTTTTTGTAGGATCATCATTAGTCTCAGACTTCCTCAACATCAGCAGGATTGATATGTCCCTTTTCAAGACCAAAAACGCAAAAATAAAATCTGTAAATTGATGCATTCTCCCATTCTGAATGAGAGAACGTCTTGCGCAAAACCAATGCCTTGGCTTCCGAGGGACAAAACGCCCTGAGTCGTGCCAGGAGAACTCGTAAACATCTTCATCGTGCTCATGAGTGGATTTGTAAACGTTGTTGACATGCCCAATAAAACCAAGGGGGAGACAGACCGACTCTGCAATTGTATACACTCCCTGCAGTGAAACCGGGAAGCGCTGGCGGCCAGAACCGTTTCGGCATTGTTATGCTAAGCCCAGTTCAGGCTGAATCCCTTAGAGAGCATCACCGCCTCCAGGTCTTTATCTTCTTCTTTCTCCCTGAGTCTCTGCTCCTCCAGCAGGGCCACCAGAGAATCTCTTTGCTCGACTACCTCCAACATCTCATTCAGGATCTGCTTCTCCTCTGCAAGTTCCTCTTCGGTCTTCAGATGGTCTGCAGAGGGCGAAATATTGATTTAAAGACAAACCATATCATTTTTTGGTGTTACAATATGATCCGGAGTGCAAAGTACCATCGACTGCCATGCGTTCTCTCAGCTCCTGTTGCAATCGACTCTGTCTGTCCTCCAACTCCAGCTCACGAGCACTGCAGAGAGGAAGGAAGTAGAAGAAGAACTGAATGGAAGAACAGGACAAATGACTCTCAAACTATTCACTGTAAAATTAAAGCCCTATTCACACAGATTAGTATTATCTGGGGAACTTGTGTGATTTAGAAATTACCCTCCAACATCTGAATTTCATGTCACGGATTCGCACAGGATAAACGTCTGTGATTTTACTCAAATTAACAGACCTATATGTTAAGTAACTATATATCATAAACAGAAGATTGCATGCTGTTATACCATCTCCATATCTCCAGCTAATACTTTGTTTTTTCTCTTCTGATGGTTTTCAGCTTTCTCTTTATGCAAAAGTACAAACTGTATATATGGTGTAAAGCATTATGACCCAGCACCCAAAATACTTTCAAAACACTTCGCAGCCTCCATTCTTCACGAAAGATGGATAAAAAGGCTTTATATATATATAGAAATTATATATGACCCCGCCAAATGCTGGCCAAATCAAAGAGATGTCAATTCGCATGGGACTAATATTAATCACAGGACCTGTGTTCAGCACATGGTAGGTCATTTGCGGGGGAATTTTTACTTCACAAATTACAGACATGGCCGATTCGCATGGGATTAAGATCACAGACAACCTCCGCAATTATGTGCGTTACAAATGACTAGAAGTCACCAGGTAATACTAATCCTGTGCGAATAGGGCTTAAGAGTAAATTTTATGGGTCTGGCTTCCGTTCTCATTCGCGTCCAGCTATTTTCATCTGTACAAAACAGCTTGTTTTGCTGCTTGATATTGCAAACTGGTGTGTTTGCAATATCTTTTCTTCTCGTTGTTTCCCTATAGCAGCTAATGAAGTGGAAGTCTCACCCATAGGCTTACTTCTGCGTTAAAGAAAAAGGTGAATGGAGTTTGCATAGGATAGTTTGAAAAATCTTTGATGTTCAAAGAATCAAGAAACCATCTGCCATTAAAGCACTGTAATGATTTGTTTATGCTTGACACGTCCACACAAACATGAGGGTGTGGATGAGCAGATGCGCTTTTAAGCTGTGTACTTTGAGAAGAACTGAAGTAAACGTTAAAAGCTCTGTTAGATCCTCTTTTATCAGGTTGATCAGTTGTTTCTCTTATTAAATGTCTTTTGTGGTTGCTAAATGGCCAGTTGTAAAATTTTATACCATTGTCTAAATTACTAAAATAATATATAGGGTCACGATTCCTTTAAAAATCGTAATAAAGCACAACGATTTTTTTTTTCTAGTAACTACTAAAGTAATGCATTACTTTTTAATTTACAAGAAAACAAGTTACTTTTTCAAAAAAGAAACCCAGTTACTTTTGGTTTCCTTTATGTATTTAATCCCATTTTATTAACCAATGCCTTTGCTGCTGACCTTTGTTGATCCAATTCAACCATACTAATAAGCAAAATTTACTTTAGATGAACTAACATTTGTGCTTCATTTTTCTCATTGCTGAAGAGTATTGAACTTTCTTTTCCTACAGTTCTACTGTACAGACATGAATTTACTTTTCCTTCAGCCTTAGGCTTATTCATTTCAATTTTGGTGTGAAAAGGCTTTTACATTTGCCTTTAATCTAACTTTTTATATTAAATACAAACAAGCAAGCCCTACCCAGATTTAAAAAGTAACACAAAAGTAAAGCAATATTGAAACACATTACTTTTAAAAGTAACTTTCTCCAACACTGATTATAATGTTCATCTGAGAACACACAGTGCTCCATTTCATCAAATTTGTAAGGTAAATCATTTATACACCTACTCAAACATAGGAGAATACATCAACATCTAAACTTGCTAACTGTTTTACGTGATTCAAAGTAAAAGTTTAAACCCGTGCTCTGAATTTATACGTTTTGATGTCCACATATTCCCAAAATTAATGTCTGTTGCATTTCTTTCGTAAAGAAACAGCCAAATATTAATGATTAAGTGGATAGTTGAATTAAATTTTGTTTAGTCAATATTAAACAAGGATTAGATTGTGCAGTAAAGTGTAAAAACAATTGTCAGAATGTTGCAGTCATTTGTTATAATGTGTAATGTACGTTAGCTCTATTGTTTTGTTCAATAAGACCATATGATTACTTGTTTTTGACAATTTATTTGAACCAATTGTTATTGCCTCACCGCTATTATACATGTGTTTTAAGTCATTTTAAAGGCTATTGTTTGCTTAGATCTATTTGTATTACCACAAAAAAAGGTTTTATAATTATCTGATTAGTTGATTAATCATCAGAATAATCAAGCGATTACCAAAGTAATTGTTAGTGACAGCCATAATTATATATTAAAGTTTAAAATTAAGTGAATTCAGGCATCACAACCTTAAAATGCACATTATGAAAAAAGGACATTAATTTTGACATTTGCTAAAGATTATATTTTAAAGTCTTATTTATAAGTATGTTAAATATTAAAATCTATATGTAAAAATAGGCAAAACAAGCACACATAATTATACAGATCTGACCAACTGAACTTGGAGCAGATGACAAATGTGATACAGCCTGTAACTGCAAAACTCTTAATATCTCCCAATGGAGAGCCCATAAACATAGTTTCTCTTTTCTTGAAGAAATTGCCCTTTTGTAATTTGGGTTTTGTTGATGAAACTGTCCTTTTGCCTCAATGTATGGGCCATTTGGTGCTCATCTTTGCAAAGAAATATGCATAGTTGATTGCATCTGAGGCACACTCACTATGTAATTGCATCTTGTATCTTCAGAATGTAAACAGAACAAAACAGAATCAAATAAATGCATCTGGTATAATCTATCAGCACTATGTTGCTGCCTACAGCAATTTTCCAGTTAGAGACCATCAGCTCTTGTTTAAAAAGAAAAATAATCATTTGGTGCTTTTATACAGTGAATAAAAACATCCGGACTCCAGGCAGTACAATGGACTTTGTTAATGTTACATTTTGGTAAAAACAACAACAGAAAAACTAAACGAATAAACATGTGAAAAAATAATGAATTAAATTACTTAGGCTTCACATACATTAATATGCAAACTGTTATTTTTTTAACTTTCTGGATTATTTCAGTTAAAAAAAAAATAAAAAAAAAAGGGTTAGGGTTATATATATATATATATATATATAGATTATAACAGATATTTGGACACTGAGAAACACTAACATAAAATATGAATTAAACTCATATTCTTGAAAATAATTAAATAAAATAAAATTTTATATTATAAAAGAAAAATTCAAAAGATCATCAGCTCCAAAACTCATATTATAATAAAATGAAATGAAATGAAATAAAATAAAATAAGTAAATTTCTTAATGAAGAAATTGTCCCTTTGTAATGTGTGTTTTTTTTGTTGATTAAACTGTCCTTTTGCCTCAATGTATGGGCCTTTTGGTGCTCATCTTTGCAACAGAAACATTAACAAAATATTAATTAAACTCATATTTTTGAAAATAAAATTATAAAATAAAATTAAAATATAATAAAATGTTATATTCTAAAAAAAAAAAATCGTAATGTGAATAGAAAAAAAAAAAAAAAAAAAAAAAATTAAAAGGGGATTAAGAAAAAAAAAAACAGAAGTGCATTAAGAAATAGGAAATGGGCGCGGAAGCCTACATTGTGTGTCTACTCACAAGATCATCAGCTCCGATTCATAGCGCACCAAGGCATTCTTCTCCTGGACCAGTTTAAACCATTCCTGCATCAGCTTTGGATCGTCCTTTTTGCCCATTCCTGCAAGAAGCACAGTGGAGAAGCATGAGGAACCTGGCAGTTAACCGCTCACTGACACACAGACCCGACACAGACACCCACACAGCAAATGCGATGACAGCCAAGCCAGGATGTCTTTGTCAGGGCAAGAGTACGGTGGGAATGTGGGAGACCGTGATGAGGTCGAGCCTGCCGGGTTCACAGAGGATGGCGTGGATGTACGGCTTCTGATTAGACAGCATGTCGTGATCAATGCTGATCACACTGGACTTCTGAGGCATTTGGTCTTTTTCAAGGCAGTGGATATTGATATTGAAAACAGTCTTTTTCAGGACTACGTCTATTAATTATGAAAGCTACCCAATAATCCAAGACAATGTCACAGGTACATGTCGAAAAGTGTGAACATCTGAATTCAGCTAAACTTGGGTTTACCTTTGTGGGTCCATAGCTTGCTCCAAGGAGGTTTCCTCCAAAAAAATATTCATGGAATTTCATAAAGAAATGTTACAGTTCCATTACAAGTTCAGCTTTCAGTTGATTACCACAAGAAATAATTTTGACTTCTTTTAGAAAGCACTGTATCTTTGCTAAAGAGCTAATTATTTCTTATTAATAATATATAAATAGGTATGTACTTTAGGTTATTCACTTTTTAGACTCTTATTCAATCAGTATACATTAAATTTGATTTAATTATACATTCAATCAAAAAACAGACCATAAAGAAATGTATAAAAAAAATCAAAAATACAGATTAATATGAAAATTATATAACAAAATAAAATACATTATATAATAGAAATATACATATAACTTTTATAGAAAATAAATAATTACATGATATTTTTTTTACAAATTACCAAAAAGTTAGATTTTATATACATAAAAAGTCATTTATCTTAATTACAACAAAAAAGACCATAAATAATCGTTTTTAATTATTAATATAATAAAATAAAATCCATATAATAAACAATTTTTATATAATTACAACAGATTTGTATTAAATTAATGAAAAGTTAGATTTTCCTCTACATAAAAAGTAATCAATCTTAATTGCGTTAAATCAAAAGAGACCATAAAGATTTTTTTTTAAAGCAATGTTGGTTTTTAATTAAAAAAATACAGATTTAAAAGAAAATTTATAAAATCAATATAGCAAAATGAAATACATGATATAACAAATGTAATTACTATATAAAATAATTTAAGTTACAATAAAAAATTATTAAATTAAAGAAATGTAGATTAAATGTCATTTATCTTAATTACATGAAATCAAGAGATCATAAAGAAATTTTAAATAAATGCTGATTTTTTATTTTAAAAATACTGATTTGTTAAAACAAAATATAAAATACAATACATAATAACATAAATATAATTTACATAAAATCATTTAATTTTTATTTTTTATTAATTAAAAGTTAATCTTACTTGCATTAAATCAAGAGACCATAAATAAATGTTTCAAATTATTTTCTAATTTAAATAAATGCAGTTTTTATTTTAAAATATTTAAATAATTGCAATAAAAATGTTTTATTAAAATTAACAAAATGTGTTTTACTCTACATAAAGTAATTTATCTTAATTACTTTAATTAAAGTGGACCACCGAAATCTTACAAATGATGTTATATCTAAAAAAGAAGTTATTTTATTTTAAAAATCCAGATTTTTATAAAAAAAAAATACATCAATATAATAAAATTAAATATTAAATATTTACATAAAAAGTCATTTATCTTAACTATATTAAATCAAAAGAGACCATAAAGAATTATTTTCTATTCATAAATAAAAACGGTTTATTATTTAAAAATACATATATAAAATAATTAAATAATTACAATAAAAAAAATGGTAATAAATCAACAAAAAGATTTTTCTTTACATAAAAATAATTTATCTTACAGAAATGGTTAGCATCACACTGGCTTTTTAAAAGCTTCGAAACAGCTTTGAACTTTAATGTTAATTTTATTATCCCATTTACTTCCACTATAAGTGCCTTAACACAACCACAATTTTTGCTTGTTATAAAAAAAAAAGGGCAAGTCAAAATAATTTTCTGTGGTAATCAACATTACACAGCAAAAGCTTGCAGATCTAACTTGCACTGAACCTGGAACATTGCTTTAAAAAGCACTCTGACTCAATATTCTTTACCTGCAGTGCAGTTAGATGTCCCTAGACGTCTTGCATGAGGTAAAAAGCCTCATGCCATGTGCTGAAGTCCATGATCAGTGCAGAATACTGTCAACCGGCTGTATATGGGAACAACTGTACATGTCAGCCCATGCTAGTACAGTCTATGAAAACCCCATCTCCCATCCTTACACACACACATACATAAACACACGAGTGAAGCCAAGCGCTGAGATGAGCCATCGCACGGCAAACCTGGATGCAGCATGACGTACTTAGCTGACGGAGAGGCGGCTCTTGCAACACAAAAGGGAAAAAGACAGTACACACATAAATCGAACGGATGTGCTCGCGGTTGCTGGCCTTGACTGTTTTAAACACACAGAGGCAAAGTAGAGGTCCTCAGACATGAAAACAGTGAGAGACACGGACAACAGAGGACAGGGAGGCTAAACTTATCCAGTGGGACGCACTGTGAGTGGCCTCCCCCACACTCAGCCCCATGCTTTTCCCAAGAGGAACAGAGAAAGAAGAACCACAGTTAGAACAGTCGTAGAACAACCACGCTAACGGCGTGCCAAAAGGGCACTGTTATATACAGGCATAGTTACACACACCAGATTACAAACCGACAAAAACACAACGTCGCCAAACATTTGTATTTTGTGCTGCTACATTTAAAGTCAACATGAAATATGTCTTACATGACCATTTTACATCTATTTTTACTATATATTTCAACCAGAAAGTTACAAAGATAACTGAATCTTGAATTCATTAAATTGTAGAAATCATATAGTACATAATATAAAAGATGATATTTTACTGTATATATAGCATATATTATGTATAAAACAAATTAGTAGCCTAACATAGTTAAGTAAAATAAAATAAATAAATAAAAGCACTGTCTACTGAAACGTCTTTAAAAAAAAAAATGCATTACTTACAAACGTAGGCAAACCAACATCTCAATAGCTAAGGCAACACTATTTTCCCTCTTGGTTTTGATTATGTTATTGGAAAAATAACTTTTGATAAAATAAACAACAACAACAACACAAAAAAATAAATAAAAGTAAAATAACGTGAAATAAAATAAAACAGCATAACACCACAACATAATGTAATAAAATAGGATAATACAACATAACATAATAAAAAAATGCAAATAAAAAAAATAACATGATATAAAATAAAATATAAAATAACAAAAATAAAATAGCATAACACAACATTTAACAACATAAAATAAAATAGCATAAAATAAAAAAGAAAAGAAAAAATAAAATAACATGAAATAAAATAAAAATAAATAAAATAAAATAGCATAACAACATAATATAAAAAATAACAAAAAATAAATAAAATAAAATAGCATAACAGCATAAAATAATAAAATTAAAAATTAAATAATATAAAATAAAATTACAAAATCAAATAAAAACAAAAAATAAATAACACATTACAAAATAAAATACAATCAAATAAAATAACAAAATAAAAGATAGCATAACAAAACAATAACATTAAATGAAAAAATAAAATAAAAGAACAAAATCTGATCAAATAAACTAAACATAAAATAAAAGAACAAAATAAATTAAAATAGCATGAAATAAAATAAAATAAAACAGCAAAAAATAAATAACAAAAAAATAGCATAACAATACAATAAAATAAAATGACAAAATAACAAAATAAAAAAATAACATGAAATAAAATAAAATAAAATAGCACAATATATAACAACATAAAATAACACCATAACATAAAAAATAGCATAACAGAACATAAAATAAAATAGATTTCATGTTGACTTTAAATTTGAATGTAATGGTGTGACAAAGACATTAAATGGACTACCAAGTTTGGAGACCTCACTTTCCTGTTGTGTTCCCCTTACACATGCTATCCTTCATAACAAATCATCAGTGTCATGGAAACACATGAACACAGTGAACATAGCCTATGGATTACCAAGATACGGCTCTGTAAAAGGAGCTGTGAGGTTGGGACAGGTAAAACGCTGACAGTTTTACAACTCGGTAAGAGCAAATGACAATCATGCTGTTATTCAAATTCACACTTAAAGTCAGCAGAGCAGTTTCCCCCATAATACACTAATGATCTGTATCATAGTCTCTAATCGGTCTGCTCTAATGTACTAATTAAAAGTGCATTTTATGCTATATTCACATCCTCTTCGAAAGTAAAGTGTATATAAAATAAAATTAGAACCTTGATGGGCCTAACTTGCGCTGCTACTACTGAGGACTGGACGATAAACCAAACATTTGTGCTGCCGATATAGAATTTAAAATGAAAATTTTAATTTAATTTAATCAAAAACATCTTACTTTGTTACGAAGATGAACAAAGGTTTTACAGTTTTGGAACGACATGAGGTTGAGTAATTAATTACAGAATTTTCATTTTTGGGTGAACTGTCCCTTTAAGAAATTATGGATTTTTTTCCTTTAGATTTAAATAATTTTCAATATTACTAGTAAAAAGAAAAAAGAAAAAGATTTCTGATACTAAATCCAATCAAATACTAAAATAATAACATTATTATACAAAATATACTTCAAAATACACCTCAAAATTTCCCAGCAAATGCATAAATTAAGATATGGAATTGAATATTGGGAAAAGGCTGAAAAATATCATCCAGCCCTACTATGGCTACAAATTTGTATTTGTAGATCAAAAGCTCTGACGCAATCTGCTGGGGGAAACCCACTAAGCCTGTACACACATGGGCAGGGGGGAGGAGTAGACTTTGTAGTTCAAGGGCAAAAGCAATACTCCACAGGTCCAGTGGAGTGTCAAAGTTAAGGCCGCTGGCCATGTTGTTATGTACAGCTGGCCAGCGGCAAACATGACGGGGTTTACGTTACCTTCAGGGGCACAGCAGGGGCAGAGGTACAGGGCTCTTCGGCGAGGGGTCCCGACATAGGGCTCAACTTCCACAACACAGGAAAGGAATGTGAGAGAGAGAGAGAGAGAGAGAGAGAGAGAGAGAGAAAAGAGTGGTGGAGGTGACCAGAAGGGTGAAATCAAGAAAGAGGAGAGAAAGAAAAGAGATGTGGAAGAGAAAAAAGTGAGGAGCGAAATCAAAAAGAGAAAGAACTCTGGGGAGAAACTGAAAGCAGCTGTGTGATGCGACATATTGGGAGGAAATGACACGGGACATGAATGAACTGAGGAAGAGAGGTGAAATATCACGCTGCTCTTTGAACTTTTCCTTCTGCGCACTATTGAGTGGCGACTCGAGAGCAAACCTAATGTCTGCACGGGCTACATCAAAGAAGTACAGTATGCAGCTGTAGGTTTTATGAAAGTGGGGTCTAGAAAATGTCAATTTTAAGAGCTAAGGTTGAATTCTTACATCATCTTCAAGGCTGTTCCTAGGTGCAAAATAGATTTCTCAATCCTCTCACTACGTCTCAAATGGAAATCAGCAATCTATATAGCAAGTGTCAGTACAGACACAAGGGGAAAAAGAGCTCAAGACAAAAAAAGCGTCAGAATTGGTACCAGAGTAAAGGATTTGGCCAACGATACATAACACAGAAGCAAATTAAAGTGCCACTATTATGGCATTTGTAAGGTTCCTAATATTGTTTCGGCAGTCTCCTACAATACAGTTACATACATGCGAGATTAAACGCTTTCTTTTTCCCAAAATGCGCATTTAATATCACCTAATTTTCCAGCAATTCTCAAACGATTTATTCGAAGCAGTTCAAAGATTCAGTCTTTTTAATCCCCCCCCTTTCCGTGAGCCTACTCTGCTTTGATTGGTCAAGATGGCCCAGTCTGTTGTGATTGGTCTACTGTGTACAGTGTGTGTCAGAAACGATACACCTATTAAATATAAATATTTATCATATATACAGGTTGTGATTCAGTGGAGCCAGCTGGTCCAAATAACCTGGGTACTGAATCATTTTTCAAGAGCAAGCGATTTTTGAATTCTGCGTTGAACTTCCCAAGATTAGAGAAGCAGTTGTCAAGTAAAATGACGTTTGAAGGCGGGTCGAGTTGTTCGTGGCTGGCCAACGTAGAACGTAGGCAGGTATTATGCAAATATGTTACATCTAAAGTGGAATTCGAATTACTAACAACTCGTTCAGGCTCTTCAGAGTAGATTATTTCATGGGATCATGCACTATGTTTACATTTTTATGGTTCCTAATATTGTCTTACAATAGGTTTACATGCATGCAAGGCCAAACAACATCTTTGTTTTCTCGAAACATGCATTTTATAACATCTAATTTTCCAGCGATTCTCAGGCAATTAGTTTAAAGCAGTTCGAAAGATTCAGTCTCTCTAAACCTCTCCTTTCTGTGAGCTAACTCTGGCCCAGGTCTGTTGTGATTGGTCTACTGTGTACAGCGTGTGTCAGAAACGATATGCCAATTATCATAGAAAATTATAGAAAATATAAACATCTATTAATTATAGTTACAGGTTGTGATTCAGTTCAGCTAGCTGCTTCAAATTAACTGGGTACTAGGGCTGTCACTAACGATTATTTTGGTAATCGAGTAATCATTCAATTATTCTGACGATTAATCGAGTAATTGGATAATTATAATTATTTTGTGGTAATAAAAACAGACCTAAGTGAACATTAGTCCTTAATATTACTTGAAATACATATACAATAACAACAAGCCAATAATAATTAGTATCAAAAGCAAGTAATATGGCATATGCATACGGTTTTACTGAACAATATTGATGACAGAAATGATACCGCCACTTGGATATGTGAACATCAAAACGTATAAACGCAGAGCGAGGGTTTGAGCTTTTATTTTAAAACCGCGATTAACAGTTATGTTAGCATGTTGAGAAAGATCATTTATGTATTTCTCCTGTGTTTACGCAGTTTATAAATGAAAAAAAAATATTAAATGGTTTGTCACATTCCCAGATAAACGTTACAGTAAACCCAAACTCACAACAATATGCAGAGATGCTCCACACATGTAACGATAACAGTTTGTGCAGAGCAGCATTTATTCTGAACTGGTCTTAATATATCATGGAAAACGGTCTAATAATGCGTTTCATGGATTCTCATCCATGGAATGCATGATTTCCGGCAAGCGTTTTGTAAATTTCACAATGAACTCCCTTAGATTAGAGAAGCTGTCGTCAGTAAAATTACGTGTTTGAGAGCGGGACAAGTTGTTTGTGGCGAGCCAACATAGAAGATAGGCGGATATTATGCAAATGTGTTACATTCAAAGTGGGATTCTAATTACTAATGACTCGTTCAGGCTGTCGATTCTTTATTTTGGCAGACAATAACTTTATTTATCTTCCACTTTTAGCTTTAAAACTTTCTGAACTTAACATTACACTCTGCATGAAAGTTAATATTTGTAATAGCATAATAGGGGCACTTTAAAGGCAGATCCTTGTACAATTATTTTTTTGTTCTTTAAAATGCTGATATGTTGGGTAATTCACAATAAGTCACCATCACAGAAGTGTTTGTCAACGCAACCCCTCACTCGACTGCGACCTTGCTAGCATTCATAAGTGGTTGAAATCAGGACTAATACAACCTTGGGGACATATTCAGTTGCCTATTCTACATAAGTGACCCTTATTCTGACCTCATCAACATGTAAAAAAGCAAATGGGTACTTCATTGAAAGGATCTGTTTCAATCTAACATGCATCGAGTACTTGTCTTAAATCACATCATCTCATATCGCTGGCTCATCCTCTGCAATTATGGTAAGAATCAGGGAACTAATTATCCATGAAAAGCAACAAGCTCACATTCTTATGCAGACATGCATGGAAACGACCCACGGGAAACAGGCCATAAACAAGCACACACTGATGCAAAGTTACACAGAAATCAACAAAAGCTTTCTGAAGTTTTTGTTAATTGGCTACTAAAATGGGGACAACTATATTGTTTGAGATTTGACAACCAAGTTTTCCCACCAAAGAAGTGGGCTGAGGCCTCAGAACGCTGACAGTAATGATGCAAAGTGTTTTTGAGCTAGGATTACAAGAAATCCACCAACTGTTAGCAGGTCTGCCATCAACTAGGTTGTGATGAAAAACTCACTTTTACAGGAAAATCAATCCAAGCGAACAGCTCACATATTAGCTGCTTAATCTCTGTGCAACTGTTACAAAAATGAAAAAAAAAAAGTCGCCACAAGAAGCAGTTATGGGGTTGCAGCACTAAAACGCCAAACAGTCTTACGAACGTTAGTGGATTTAGCTCGCTTTTGGATTTCAAATGCTTTTTCCATCAACGTCTTGAGACAATTTACCAGAGCAATTATAAAATGTGAATATGTTGTACTTACCTGAGTTTCCTTACTAAATAGCTGTTGATAAATATTCTTAGCATACGTAAATACCCATAAACTAACACCTACAATAACCTTCTGGCATGCTACGTTTAAGAAACATCTTATTGCATTGAAAAAGATTCATAAGATGGATTTAACAATGCCTCAATGTCCTTTAAAAACAATGGGTAATTTATACACCATCGCAAAGAGCGCTCCACGCTATCTCCTGTCTGCGTGGATGATCTCGGCATGGCTTGCAATCAATGAAACGCCACAAGACAATACACTCATTCAAACAAGCACTCAACAGATCCACAGCAAGGTTAGGGAACAATGAAGACGAACCACACATGACTGGATCAATTGCAATGAGGAATGATGCACCGAACACGGGGATCTCTCGGGGTCCGGGGCCCCTATGCAACTGAGCAGGTATGGGAGGAAAATATGGAAGCTAAAGTGCTGGCGGGTAAAGCAGACAGCCATAGGCATCTACGAAAAGGCTAGAGGGGAGGGGCTTTATCAGGATTGCAAGCTAGGTACATTTATTTGATTGTTTAAGCATTTCGGATTTTAGATGCTGCTGTATATTAATGGCACATTTTTAGTTTGCAACTTAGATTAAAACCAAAAGGAAATATAATGCCAGGGCAATTGCAAGCGAGAAATTATTGGGCAAAATTGTGTTAAGAAATTATATTTTTGGTTTGATTTGAATGATTGTCACAAAAAAAAAAAAAAAAAAACTAAAATACATTAAATTATTATATAAAATGTTTATGTTTATAAAATATATTAATACACACCACCAGTCAAAAAGAAAAAGTTTTTTTAAAGAAGTCTCTTCTTCTTTCTCTTCAGTCTCTTCAAAGTCCAGCAAAAGCAGTAATATTGTAAAATATTTTTAGCATTTAAAAAAACTGCTTTCTATTTAAATATATATTAAAATGTAGTTTATTCCTGTGATCAAATCAAAATTTTCAGCATCATTACTTCAGTCTTCAGTGTCACATGATCCTTCAGAAATCATTCTAATATGCTGATTTGCTGTTCAAAAAACATTATTATTATTATCAGTATTTAAAACAGTTGAGCATTTTTTTTTTAGATTCTTTCATGAATAAAAAGATTTAAAGATCAGAATTTATCTGGGAAAAAAAAAGCTTTTGTAACAGTCACTATAGCATTCAAAAGCTTGTAGTCAGTATTTTTTATTTGGCAAAGAAATTATATAAATTACTACTGTAATGTGTTTTGAGCAGCAAATCAGAATATTAGAATAATTTATGAAGGATCATGTAACTGGAGTAATAATGCTAAAAATTCAGATTTGAAACCACAGGAATAAATTACATTTTAAAATATATTCAAATATAATTATAATCAGTTATTTTAAATGATAAAAATATTTCTACATTTTACAGTTTTTGCTGTAAAAATCAACAGATCAAATAAATGCAGGCTTGGTGAGCTAAAAAGACTTATTTAAAAACACATTTAAATCTTACTGTTCAAAAACTTTTGACTGGTAGTGTATTTAAATAAAGAGTTTATAAAAATGATACAATCATTAAAAATTAAACATGCATGTATAATAAAATATAAATAACTAATAACTAATATAAACATTTCATAAAATATATAAATTACAGAAAATGAATTAACATTAAAGAGAATATTTAGGCAAAGGGAAGTCTCAGTAAGTACAGGGGGAAAAGAGAAGGCGTCAGATGTTAGTCCATTTCAAGCAACAGATTTGAAATACATACCGCCCAGATGCAAATCCAGGATCTCACTGTAATTAGACTCTCCCCAATAGTCTATAATAAGGATATATTAGAAACATGTTACTGCACACACAGGCACAGCCAGTAGCTTCAAGTCATGCATATGTTGCACACAAACACACACACGCTCACACAGTAAGGTATGCCGAATACACACTCATCACACTTGTTATTTGGCATGTAAACACATGTAGTTAACTGCATTTATATTGCATGTCCTGTAATGGTAGATGAGCACATAGATTTGTTGCACTGCTGTGTTCTGAAACAAGGGACACAGCAGACTCTGGAGTGCGAGTATGTTTTTGTATCTAAAACCTGTTTTGTTTAGGTACCTATGAGAATATGTTTATAACTTTAACCCTAAATACTACAGATCATTTGTACGGCTTGTGAACATATGTTATGCTGAACAACAAAACATGAATATAAGATTTAACAGACGACTTACAACTGTTCCCTTAGGATTCACAAAATGGAACGGAATAGATTGAAAACAGAAGAAACAGCCTGCAATACTGCTAAATTATTCATTATTTATAGTGGCCCACATCCAGTGAGGCGGCATACAAATCTATGTTTGGCGTGACCGGACTGACGGGGCATGCAGTTGAGACATACGTGAGGAGTGACTAGGAGAGACGATGTTCAGCATGAGAATGGCACGATACGCTGAGACAACTACAACAACTACCAGTTGTCAACCATTGATACCTGAGCGCCTCTTACGCTGTTTTGGACTAACACTAGAACCTTTATACAACCCTTAGAGAGAGTAAAGGGATAAAAACAGATTAAGAAACACTAGATAAATACGATGGGATGGAAGGGAGAGGGGAATGTGAGAAAGGAGGCAATAATTCATAACTTTTCTTCTAATGTCTATAATTACCCCACTGTCTGGAAATCCCCAAATTAGCTTTTTTAATTTGTTACAGCTCCTTGATTTTGTTAATATTTATTTATCTATTTACATTTTTTTTTTTTTTTTTGAATCAAGTAATGGAACAATTCTAGTAATTCCCTCAGTTACCGTACCTTAAAAAAAAGTTTTTTTAAATTACTATTTAAAATAAAGGTTGTCTGTTTGAATCTATTTTAAAATTTAATTTCTTCCTGTGATTTCAACAAATATTTGGCATCATTACTCATCACATGATCCTTCCGAAATTATTGTAATATTCTGGTTTGTTGCTCAAAAAAAAAACAAAAAACGTTTATTACGTTGAAAACAGCTGAGTAGATTTTTTCCAGGTTTCTTTGATGAATAGAAAGTTTAAAAGAACAGCATTCATCTAAAATAGAATTTTTTTTGTAACATTATACATGTCTTTATCATCACTTTTGATCAATTTAAAGCATCCTTTCTAAATAAAATAATTAATTTCTATCATTTTTTTCCCAAAAAGAACAGCAAACCAGCATATTATTTCTGAAGGATGTAACACAGAAGACTGAAGTAATGATGCTGAAAATTTAGCTTTGATTAAAGGAATAAATTACATTTTAAAATATATTCAAATAGAATACTGTTATTTTGAATAGTAAAAATATTAAAACATTTTACTGTTTTTGCTGTACTTTGGATCAAATAAATGCAGGCTTGGTGAGCAGAAGAGACTTCTTTAAAAGAACATTACAAAACTTACTGTTCAAAAACTTTTGACTGGTGTATGTTTGACTAATTATAAGCATTATATTGCAGTTCAAATTAAGACTAAGACTTAAAATGACTCAAAGACTTCTAGTGAATAAGGAAAATTATTATATAGAGAGTCCAATTGTATGTCAGGTACAAATCCTTAATATTTTTTTTAAATGATTATTTGAATGTAAAAGAAAACAGAAAATGCCTCGAGATTCGCTTGCAGCTCAACTGGAGAGCTCAAAAAGCAATTTTGGCATATAAATAATTTTGAGCTGAGCATAACTAGAAAATAAAATATTCACTACAAAAACAGCTATGACTTTTTCATGACATTCAAGGTTTTAATAATTATCATCGCCTATTCCAGCCCTGGAAATATAATTTGAAAATTCCCTGACATGGCTTTCCATAACCGTGGGAATCCTGGATGTAATGCTAATATTACAGAATGTCTATGTGGAGCCTGACAGGCTGTTGCAAATTTAGTAATGAGACAAAAGCTTCTAGCAAAGTTCGTATAAACAACGCATCACATTACTATGCATCAGAATTCTAACTAAGCCAAGTTAACGAAATGGCTTTTAATCATGAGGCAAATGATGCATAAACAATTGTCATCATTTTAAGTCTACACTGTAGTTTGCAGCTAGAATCTAGAAACAACAGCAAGCAGCACTCTGACCTAAAGGTCAAAGTATAACTACATAGAAAAGCATGAGTTATGAAGATCTGCTCCAAGGCTTTAACCCTTCAGCAGCGCATCTGAGAAACAAGTAAGACTGAAAGAGAGAATCAATACCTGCTTCCCCTCGCAACGCTTTTTCCACGGCGACACCTCGCTCCTCTAACTGCCTCTGTTTCTCTTCCACCTGCTCCAGCTGCCTCTGAATGATCTGAGGAATCAAAAAGCAGCTTCTAGTTAATTTTTTAATTTCACACTCTCTTCTTCTGCATGAGGATGGCTCAAATACAAATTTCTGACAAACTCATGCTAAGAAGTCATTAGTATGCTCTCACCTGGGCTCTGTGGAGTCTCTTGAGCTCCTCTTGCTTGGCCTGCCTCCGCGCAGCTTTCTGTACTCTTCTTGTCAGCTTGGCGCTGAGTTCCTCCTCCGTGTATGTCTTCTGCAATAGGAAATAATAAAAATCAAATCCAGCGCTCCTGTAACCTGTGTCCAGGTCAGTTGTGGATGGATCCTTGTCTGGCATCTCATGGATGTCTACTGCAGGGGTTTGTGTAATAGAAGACTACAATGGAGTCTAAAACAGAGCCTGATGTCAAAGCTAGGAAACTACCAAAACAGACTGACGTAAATCTGACTTACAACACTAAAGCACCTCTAGATGCAATTTTGGCAGTATAATCAAGTCATAATAATATAATATCAAGTACAAGCAACTTTTTAATCATAATAATGGCACTGTGTATTTGCTGGAAATACAACAAATAATTAAACACTTAAGTTCTTTAGTATACTATGTACTATACCTGAAATTAGTACAAAAAAGAGACTTAAAACAGTAATACTGATTAGATAGATAGATAGATAGATAGATAGATAGATAGATAGATAGACAGATGTAACTTTGTGTATATCTTTGGTATATTGCACAGAGCCAATAAATTGTAATAGACATAGAACAACATTTTGACTGGATATGCTTCAAGAAAGTCTAGAAGCTATGAAACAAGAAAAACAAGTTGCATGTAAACCAGCGAGGTACACAGTATAGAAAAACAGTATGCAGGTAAACAGCCAGAAAGCCTTTTGAGAAAGTCATGTGATACAGTTACATCCTCCAGCAGAAAAGGGGACGCTTTAGCCTTCACCATGCTGCAGAAAATGGTTAGTAATACAATAAAGCAAACATATGTTTGGACTAAAAATAACAGACGGGGGTTAGGCATGACGGTGTGATATGACATGCGTAAAACAGGTAGACCAATGGGAATGAATGAACACACTACCTTTGTGGCATACGATCTCTTGAACGCCAATGCATGAGGTACATAAACAGACTTAGGAAAATAAATTAGAAACAAAACAACAATTATGCGATTAGATGGGTTAATGTACAATGAAACAAAATCAGGATTCTACGGCAACACACAAACACAAGACTTAATATTTAAGGACGCTGGGATGAGTACAAAAGTACAAAGTGACCGTGTTTTGTGCAACACAATTATACTTGAGGTCCAAAATCAACACCTGCCAACTAACCAAAACATTAAACAACAAAACCAGGGGATCAGCAGGATTTTTTAAGCTCAAATTTAAGACTTTTACAACCTGCATTAATAAAATGAATACTATAGCAAGGTAGAGCAATGTCTGTGGTAACATATTAAACTGTAAAATGACTGTAAAAAGCAGGATTTACAGTTCAAATACAGGTTTTAACAAAATGTTTTATAAAATGATGAACAGGGATGGGAAGTCAAAATGATTATTGTATTAATTTAAATAGTTACCCATCAATTATTATATTAAATAAATACCAAATATATTTTACTGTCTTAATTGTTTAGATTTCTATAATGCATTATCATCTTGTCAATCCACCAGTTTATATTTACAACTCTGTGTGTTTGCAGCGTAAAAACATGGGTTATTTTTTATCTTTGGTCTGAACAAAAACAGCAGATGTGTTTATTGGAAATGCAAATTCATTCTCTGCCTGCAGAGAACGTAATAAAAAAAAAATGAAGACCTCTTGAAATCCTAATTAAGACTATCTTGTACCATTTAAAACATTTTATGGCCTTAAATTTGATGCAACTACATATTAGACTTTTTAAGACAATATAAGGGCCCACAGAAACCCTGAAAACACCTTTGGCAAGTGTGGCAAAAGGTTAATTTTGGACCTTTTAGACTAAAGATTATGCTATAAGACTTGCTGGAGGGTAAGAGTACACACTAAAACATACTGCATTTGTTACTAAACCAAAAGCAAACTGTGTCTTGAAAAAACAGTATTAAGTTAATAAAAAAAAATTATAATAAAATTAAATAAATAATAATAAAAAAAAAAATATATATATATAATAATAATAATAATAATAATAATAATAATAATAATAAGGACAAACAGAATACTTAAACTCACAAACCACAAACTAAATGCGTCACGACCACAGCTTCATATCCACAACTAGGCTAGTTATGAAAGCCTATTTTGGTGGTGAACACTAATTTATTTGTCCTTCTACAGATCTAACACTAGTCTCTCTCTATTCACCTTCACACAAACACAGCAAGGCTGAAGATACTCAATTTCTTACAGGTTATGAATGAAACGGAACACTGTACAATATTTTTTAATACAGGTTTGTTGGGATAGTGTTCAGCCTCATGGCATTCATGTTCTGTCTGAAAGCCAGTATCTTCTAGCTGCTGTGCAACACATCATTGAAATACCTCTTCCTCTTTTCCTTTCTCCTGTTCCACATTGTTCAATTTTGCCTTCTTTTCTTTGACTCTTCTTTCACTCTCCCTCTCTTTTGACCTTTCCTTGCCCTTCTCTGTTACTCTATTCCCTTTTTCCTTTGCCCTGTCCTTATCCTTCTCTTTGGATTTCTCCTCTTTAATTGCCTCTTTTTTCAAATCTGATACCAAGTCAAACAGGTCCACATGACGCTGAGAAGAGTAAAAGATTTCATTAAAATTCGAGACTTTGCACAGAGAAAACATTTGACTTAAACGAGAAAAAAAAGAAGCTCTTATATACTTACATCACCCTTGGACTTCTGAGAGGATCTTTCCAGAACATCGTCACAGGAGAGATCAGAGTCTTCCGAAAAGCTGAGATTTCTCCTCAAACGTAAATCTACATGAGTGAATTAGAGAGAACTTTGAATAAGAAAATCACCATTTGAAAGAGATTTTGGGAAAACATGTGTAAGTTAAACTAAACTTAGCATTATGCAACATTTTAATATAACCCATGTGGGTCTGAAGTGAGCTGTCTCACTGGTTAGCATTTTCACTGGCACGCTAATGGCATGAAGACTGCTCCAAAACAATAGTTCACCCAAAAATGAAAATTCTGATATTAATTACTCACCCATATGGCGTTCCAAACCTGTAAGACCTTTGTTAATGGTCGGAACAAAAATTAAGATATTTTATGATGAAATCAAAACAACAATTTCAACAAAGCAAAGTGCGTCGACTGACACGGAAGAGAATAAATCGCTGAAAAAAAAAAAAAAAACTTGTTTTATTGCACAAAAAGCATTCTTGTAGCTTAATAACATTACGGTTGAACCACTGATATCACATGGACTATTTTAACAACGTCCTTACTACCTTTCTGGGCCTTGAACGTGCTAGCTGCGATGCCGTCTATGCAGGATCAGAAAGCTCCCGGATTTCATCAAAAAGATCTTAATTTGTGTTCCTAAGATGAGCGAAGGTCTTACAGATTTGGGATGACATAAGGGTGAGTAAGTAAACAACAGAATTTAAGTTTTTGGGTGAACTATCCCTTTAAGATACCTTGTACTGACCAAATCCTAATGTAGCATCACATACACTTTTTGTGGAAAATTGAAACCCACAATGCACTGCAACAATTACAAGGAACAGGCATTTGCGAGCTGCCTATTTAGGACGCATATTAGACTTTGGAACAGAGCTGACATAGACAAGGATAAATTCTGACAACTAATTTCCAGCTGACCTGAGGACCTGTCCAGAGATGATTCTTTCTTCTTCCCCGAGTCTGCAGTTGTAGAGCTTGAGGGTGTGCTTGGGCATGACTTATCGTCCTTTTTCTTTTTGTCCTTCTTGTAGCCAGAGAACACCGCCTTCCACAGGGACTTGTGTTTGGGTGGAGTCTCTTCTGTGCCAGAGAGCCTTTCACTTTTGGCTTTCTTTTCTTTTTTGTTCTTGCGTGGTGAAAACAGCGAGCTGCGCTTCTTGCTTTTGCCCCCTGTTGAGCTCTCTGAGGATGTGACAGAACTGTCCACGGTCTTACCGGACGGCGTGAAGAAACGGTCAGGCAGTGCGTCTGTCTGCTTTTTGGACTCCAAAGCCTTCACCGCAGAGTCCTTGGGTGTGTTTGAGTGCTTTTTGTTTCTCCCTGTTGTCTCAGGAACATTCCAGGCTACTTTTGCCACGGCACCCTTGGCAGCATCTGATTCTTTCATCTTAGTAAGCTGCTTGGCCATGGCATCTTTCAGAGCTTGGCTCTTCACAGACTTCTCCCGTGCTCTCATTCGCTCTTCTGCAATCTCCTTGGCTTCAGTAGAAAATTGTTGGGAGCCTTTTGCTGTCCGGGAAACTCCACCAGCAATGTTGGGCTTGCCATTTTCCATTGCCAGTGCCAGGTGAAAAGGCGGCTTCTCCCGGTTGACCTTGCTGGTTGGTGGGGTGTAAAATTTTTCCAGACCGCTAGTGTCTGGAGAACGGTCATCGTATGTGTCTTCAACGTCATCAGCAAACGGTATTTCATCTACACACTCCACAAAAGACTTTCTCACTTCTTCACGACGTGGTTTATTCGGTTCCTTTACTCTCATAACAACAGGTGGATTAGTTCTAGGCTCTGGAACTGGAGTTGTAACTGGTTTTGGTTGAGCAGGACTAACTGGAGTCTTAGGTTTAGGGGGTGTAGGCTCAGGTTTAGGTTCCTCTGTGGCTTCAAGTAGGTTGTCCCAAGACACCTGAGGCCTTTTGTTTTGAATAGAAGCTGGCTCCTCATTGGGTGGAGGTGGTGGGGGACTGGAAGGAGGGGTTAGCATGGTAGAATCAGAGTTGTTGTAGCTGTCACTAGCTGCTGTTTGGCTAGTAGTAACACTTCCGTTAAGACCCAACCCTGAGCTGCTGCTCAAATCTTTCTTCTCAGAACCACTACTCTTAGGTTCCACCGGAGATATAACCTGACCCTCCAAGGTAATGTTGATCCTGCGTATGATAGAGCGGCCTGTGAAAGCAGGCTTTTGCTCTTCAGACAAGTCATCTGGGGTGTAAGACTTTGGAGATGATGAATCAGGTGTTGGCGTTTTCACAATGCTCTTCTCAGATCTGCTTCGATCCAAAGGAGAGAGTCCTAAACTCTTTCTGATCTCTGCACTCTTTAACCAGAACTCCTCAATGAGGTCTGTTTTCTTGACCTGGCTATCCTCAGTCACCGAATCTTTCAAGAGTTCATTGGTTCTCTTCTCAGAAGCAGGTTTAGCCAAAGGAGTGGAAGTGATAGCTGGGACTGGTTGAGTCCTCACAGGGGAACTTGTGGAGAGGGGCGAGGGTGGCTCGTTGCAGGGTTGTGATTGGGTACATATTGGAGACAAAGGGTTACCTGTTGGAGAGCAGGCACAAGGCTCAGGAGATTTTGGAGCCACTGTCTCTGGTTGTGGAACAGGTTGGGAGCAGATGGGCGACAGCGCAACGATTTGAGCAACAGGTGAATGTGGACTTTTAGCGCCAGGACTCTGAGGTGGGAGAATGTTCGATTTGACATTGTCAGGTAGATAGGGCTCAGGGAAAAAACGTGCACCAGGAGATTTAACTAGTATAACAGGAGAAACTTCTTTCACCTGTAGGAGGAGAAAATTAATGGTACAATTAATAGTATGCAGATACTTTTACAAGACATTTAGATCCAACAACGCTGTACTACCTCTTCAATGGGTAACGCAGGTTTTTGGATTGGAGACAGCACAACATCCACAATCAATTCCCTCGGATTTGCAGATGTTTTCTCTGCAGGGAAAATTAAAATTGGCTCAAATATTGATGGACATTGAAAAATTCCCTTGTGTTGAGATTTTAATCATCAAAGCCTGCATAATTATGAAGCAAGACATTGATGTAATGTGTTCAGAGACACAAGTTATGCAAGTGCATGAACATTTGCAATCATCAGTCTCAAACAGAAATTGAAAAGGCATGAATTTATATGATTGTGATTAGGTTATGATTACCAGTGTTGGAAACATGTCCCTGGCTCTCTGCTTTGCCATTATCCACTGGAAGCGTCACCACTTCATCTATGCAACGTGAGCGAGCTTCAGCCTCCGCATCTGAGGGAATGTCCTCTGTGACATTGAAGAAATGAAAACAATGTGAGAGCCTGTTTAAAATATGTGACCACAAAACTAGTCTTAGCTAGTAGCATGGTATATTTGTAGCAATAGCCAAAAATACATTGAATGGGTCAAAATTATAGATTTTTCTATTATGCCAAAAAATAATTAGGATATTAAGTAAAGATCATGTTCCATGAAAATCTATGTTAATTTAAACTTAATTTTTGATTAGTAATATGCATTGCAAAGAACTTCATTTGGACAACCTTAAAGGTGATTTTCTCAGTATTTAGATTTTTTTTGCACCCTCAGATTCCAGATTTTTTTAGTAATTGTATCTCAGCCAAATATTGTCCTATCCTTACATCAATGGAAACCTTATTTATTCAGATTTCAGATTATGTATAAATCTCAGTTCGACCTGTATTAATTTCTGTAGACAATATATTACCAAAAAAGTGTCAACCCTGTTGCTATTCTGCTTTCCTCTTTTTAAAACAATGTACAAAAGGGTAGGCGACATAATCCTTTAAAAGTAACTTGCGTAAAACAACTTCATCTCATGTTTGTCAGTAGGGGACGATCTTTAAATGTCAAGACTGTTAACCTAATTTTATTTAGCAAAGTAGTGAAAGGCGTTCTCAATTAATTCTAACAGCTAACTCTGTAACCTTTCTGAAGGCATAATGATATCACTGCATTAAATGGCACACAGACTTCACAAACCTTGATCTATTTCAGTGCCCGGCTCAAAGTCAGGACTGCCTGCTTCTGCTTCTGGGTCATCATCCTCTTCACATGGCTCTGGGGTCACAGGAGGAAAATAAAAATAAGCTATATTATAAATAAGAATATTAGAAGACCTTCCATGTGCAGGTGTTAGCAACACAAAACTGTTAAACAATGAAGAATGTGTGCAAAAAAAACAACAAAGCATAAGCAAAGAATGTATCCATGTAGCTAACAAATGATGGTCTTCAGGGAACTTTAAAGCAAAGATACAATGAGTGCACATGACAATGTAGAAATAAACAAATTGTATTAGTAATTAAACACATGCAAGTATCCATTTATACACTCAAAAACAGCAGTGTTGAGAAGAGGTGAGTAAAGAGTTGTGAATGAAACGCAATGACACCAAACTGAACATTACAAACAAATAAAGAGGGAGATTTAGCTGAGACACCCCCTTCCACACACCACCACTTTTTTACATTCATTAATGGTATTATGTGAACAGAAGTTTTGAAGTTCAGCAGAGATTTTTGCAAGCTTCAGAATCAAATGCAACCATTTTCAGTTTATTTCCGTCCTTTCTGCACATGTGACATACTCAAGGCTGTCGTTTTTTTTAGTGCTTGCTCAGTGAACCAGGAAAACTAAAAATGTTTTTAGTTCATTTTTGCTTTGACCTCTCTGTGACCTTGTGCTGTACAAATAAAGTGCCTTGCAATTGTCACAACAAGCTTTTTGGGTCCTCCACAGATGCACTACACGCATCCTGGGTAATAAAAGTAGAGTGCACAACTTTATTTTAACATTCTGTACAGTGGTTTTACTTTTAAGAAGAACGCTTAGGGAACATGTCAGATTCATGCATTAGCCAGTGTGTGTTCGGATTAAGCTGAAGAACAATAGCTATCACACCAGACACCGCATCGCTACTCCAGCATGCAGTAGCGTCAGCTTGTATTTGCATGTGGTGTTTTAACATGCAATCAATGTTTAACAATGATTGCAGTGGTGTTAAGTGTTCAATAGCATTGCCATGCACTGATGTATGTATTAGCACTAATATAAGTTGCTGGACTTATAGTTGTTTTTCTTCTCTACCTCCAGACATCGAGTCCAACCAGGCTCTGACAGCCTCATGACGCATGGATTTGTGGGAGGGGGCTACAATTAAACCAAATGGAAAATGAGAATGGAAACAGGTACATGAAATGCACAGACATAACAAAACATAAAAACACATACATTCATGAATAAATCAAAGATCAACAAAAAAAGGGCAAGCATGTAGCCCCAATATCCACAGTGTTGATAAAGTGAGACATAAAAACACAAAATACAGGAAAACAAATAACTCAACCCGCAAAAGGTCAATATAATGTCACAGCAATGATAAAGAGTGATATACAAAGGTATTAAAACAAGATAAAAGACTGTAGAAAGTATGATAAGCGAGCAAAACGCTATTGTGGATGAAACCAGTGAAATTCACATTAAAAAGTGATCACGCATGCAAATCACACACACAACAACGTCCTGTAAACCTGGCAACATTCATCTCGAGTGATCTGTATAAAAGTGAACGACGATAAATACTTTTAAATTCAGCACTATTAAAATTCGAACTGATTTTGATCATTATTTTCATGCCTAATTTATAATTCTGTATCATTTTGTCTAAAAAAAATAAAATAAAATTTTCATGAAAATTTGTTCACCCCCATGTCATCCAAGATGTTTATGTCTTTCTTTATTCAGTCAAAATGAAATTAAGATTTTTGAGGAAAACATTCCAGGAATTTTCTCTATATAGTGGACTTCAACAGGTCTAAGGTCCAAATTGCAGTTTCAATGCAGCTTTAAATGGCTCTACACAATCCCAGCTGAGGAATAAGGGTCTTATCTACCAAAACGAAAAATAATAATCATGTTGGAAAAGTCACATGCGGTTAATTCTTCATCTGTGTACTTTGGTTCAAAAAGGTAGGGTAGGAAAACATCTTATTTTCACCCCCAAATTTTACAATTGCCTGTTTTACCTTTTTTTGTAAAGGGTGTTTCACTTTCTTTGCACTTTGTAAACATCACACGTGCATGATTACATAATGCATGAGGTCGAGCTAGTGCAAGATGAGCATTTGTGATTAAAAAGTATTCAATATTTATTTATTATTATTATTTTATTATTATTTATTTTTTAAGCACCCGATCATTTTGGTAGATAATACCCTTACTCCTCTGGCTGGGATTGTGCAAAGCCCTTTGAAGCTACATTGAAACTGGAATTTGGAACTCGTTGATCCCCATTAAATCTACTATACGGAGAAAAATCCTGGAATGTTTCTCTCAAAAAACATTAATTTCTTTTAGACTGAAGAAAGAAAGACATGACATCTTGGATGACAAAGGGGTGAGTAAATTATCAGGAAATTTTTATTCTGGAAGTTAACTAATCCTTTCAATTAATTTTTTTTTAAAGTTGAATCTTAAGTGAGTGCTAGAGAAGTGATGGCAAAGGCCATCTAAATGAACAAATAGAGGAAAAGACCATGCATATTAAACATGCAATATCGACTGAAAACAAACTTGAAAAACGTATTTTTACTCCCAAAACCCAATTACACAGAAAAACACATGAGATGCATGTAAATTCCAGGTGTAAACACCATCTACTACCCCCCACAAGCCACAGGGCCCAGGTATGACTCCTCCACATGGGGTTACCTGTGGAGGAGGTGGGCTGTGTGAGCTGGGTGTTGTTCAGCGAAGGCTGAGAGCCTAAGGGTGATAGCGAGGAGGCCTCAACCAGCCCTTCAGCCTGTTTGGATGCCCAGTGGTTGTCCATCTGAATGTCCAGAGGGTCTACTGGATGTATGGCTTGCTGGATTTGAAGGTTTCCAGCTGCATGGTGGCATTACGGGTAGCCATTAGGTGAACGCATCGTATGATTAATTGGAGAGTCCATTAGCACAGAGCAGGAAGAGAAAATCCAATTTGTTTGAAAAGTAAAAAGGTCCAGGTCACAAAAAATCCCCGTAGGCAGCAATGTGAGCAGAAAGTGAGATTCAGCAGCCAAAAATGGTCAGAGAAACATTGAAGAAGAAGAAAAATAGAGAGGAGAACATTACAGTTTAGAATAGACTATAAAGTGCAAAGTTAGTACATACTTTAGAAAAGTAGCATGCATTAGAAAAGGCTCCTTCAGTTCATATATGACAGCAATTTTAAAAAAGCAACGATCAACTCTGCAGGTGCTTTCACACTTGAGCTTCTGATGTGAATTTGAGTACACTTGATGTCAGTCTTCAGTGCATTTAGTTGGCATGAAACCGCAAACCGTGTGCGAGTCTGCTTGAAACTATCCACTTTATTTTTCAACGCGGAAAGAATAACAACGTGCAGTAAACTGTAAAACTATTTGCACTACAAACCAGTGTGTTCATAATTAATATAATACATTAAAATAATATGGTAAAACACACCAATTTGCAATCTCAAGCAGCAAAACTAGCCGTTTTGTACAGCTAAAAATAACTGGACGCAGATGAGACCAGAAGCCAGACCCATAAAACAGCAAAAAATAAGGTGGATAGTCTGGGTTATAGTTCATGTATGCATCACAATCAGGCCGAATTAGTGAACTGCTAATGGTGACATAATTTGATCATTATAGTAGGCCTATAATACACTTCTCATACATTCTTGCCACCTAAATTTCATGCATTATTTTTTTTGCATCAGACTAATGCAGTATTAAACAAGTTCATCAAATAATGCAACGTCTGTCATCATTTACTCACATCAAGACAATGCTAACCAAAATGCTTTGGTTGGCAACATTCTTTAAAATATCTTTAAGTGCCACAGAAGTAAGTCATACCCATTTGGAACAACATGGGGGTGAGTAAATGATGATACAATTGTATTTCTGGGTAAACTATCCTTTTAAGGTTTGGTAAAACAATGATAAAAACACGAATAAAACTAAAATCTGGATAGTGATAAACAGATACTGTTAGTATTAACAGTGGTACTCGTGTTAATGACATAAGCTCAGTTTCACACCAAACAATCAAAGCAAGTGTGAAAACACCCTGAAAATTTTCATTCAAAACACCACGATGGTGTGAATGCACGCCATTCGAACCACAAACAACATTACAGAAAAAAAGAACAATTAACTCTTAGGTTCATGGTAAAAGCTTCATAGCTGTATAAAGACAAATCAAAAGCTAATAAAAAAAAAAGAAGGAAAGCAGAAAAACACAGGCAAATTGTGTTAGCTCAATTCGTCAGCTGCTGATGACGTTATGAGGTATCAGCGTGTGCTAAAGCCAAACATATCCACAGGCATCGCTACCTTTAAATTTACCCGTATCCTCTTCATTTGTGAGATTCTCCAACCAAAGACCTGACTGAAGTTCCCTGTCCCAGGGGAAATACTCTCCCGCTGTCATCCAATACAATTACCCCAGCACACGCACATACACACAGACACACAGTGATGGAAAAGACGGAGCAGAGGATCAAGAGACAAGTGAAAGGCAAAAGATGGGGAACAAATAATATTGTCACAGTACAGGATGACACACAGAACAAGGAACCTCCAATAACATTCAGAGTATGCACTTACTGATGGGTGACTTAACATTAAGTACTTAACAGTGCTGTCTAAAAATATTATGCCATGGCATTGTACAGTCTTTGATTCTGATTGGTTGACAGATGCTCCATAAGTCAATCATTTCAGCAATTCAAAGGTCCATCGCCAATTTTTCCTTAGCTATTTGTTAGATTTCACCATGTAAAACAGTTTGACTCTTATTAAAAAGTCTGTGTCAAAGAAAGTTATAAAAGGTTCTTTTTATAAAGGAGAAATACAAGACACATAGCTGGAAAAGGAAAACTAGTTCATTTGCCAGAGATGCCGTAAACATCTGAAAACGCAGAAGGTTGGAAAGGCGAGCAACGGTGGCGCATTAGTATAAACAAGTTTAGAATCGCTGAATGATTCAGCGTCTCACTGATGAGATATATCAGTGTAAAAAAATTATATATCAGGGGCTGAAGCTCTGGGGTTAGAGCAATCTCTTGGGAAATCTTTTGTCTTACATTTTTCATCAGAAAAAGTCTTACTCAAAGAGAAAATGTAATTTCAGAAGTTCTCTGTGAATATGAGACAGCAGACAACCCTGGTGAACATATAATATCTAATCAGGGGAGCTAGACACCACATACATAAAGATGATATGAAGTGGACAGAGGAAATGAGACTCTGCAGAGCAAACACATTACAGTCTTTCTATTCCTTTAAAATTATCATCTAAAAGAAAAAGAACATAAGCTACTTCTAAAATCTAACGAACTGCCATCAAACAGCCCATTCTGTCCAGGACATCCATCTACATTCATTATTCATTGTGTAGACACTCTTTGATCACCTTCACAAGAACTGATACTACGCTTACCATCACTCGATTCCTCTTCTTCCTCCTCCTCGTCTTCATCTTCCTCATCTTCGTCCTCCTCTTCATCCTCGTCCATCTCTCCATCTCTGTCATGAAGGCCATCATCGCCTTCTGCCGCACCAGGGTCGCTTTCTCCCTTTAGTTTAGCATGGATCTCCACCGCTTCCTTCCAGGGAACCCCACCCAGATCGGACGGGCCGGCCGCTTCTTCATCCTCTTCCTCCATATCAGACTCTGAGCTGCTGTAGAGATTTCAAGTTTGCTCTTTTTACTCACAAATAAACACTTTAAGCAAATTACCTACACTACAGTTCAAATATTTCACGCTAGTGCCAGACAAACATGTGTGGTTAAAGATTATATAAAATGTATTATTGCACTTGTTTATTTTTTTAAGAATAACACTTATTCCTTGGATAGGATTGTGTAGAGCCCTTTCAAGCTGTATTGAAATTGCAATTTGGACCTTCAACCCATTGGCCACCAGTGTTGGGGGTAATGCATTGCAAGTAACGCAAGTTACGTAATAATATTACTTTTTCCAAGTAACTAGTAAAGTAACGCATTATTTGTAATTGACAAGAAAATATCTGAGCTATGTTTTTTCCCCCATTTATCGATTAAAATCTCTCCTGTCCCCATGTTAAGAGAAATCAGGAGTAAGATGTTACTTTAGAGTTTAAAAAACATGATTTAGTATTCCTCAAAATTAATGCAAACAGTGAAATTCAACTCAGAATATGATGCAAACCTGCAATAATTAAATGTTAAATAATACAAATAATTTCCTTTATGCAAGGTTCCCACTCTAAGCCAAATGTCAAATTCCAGAACTTTTCCCTGACTTTCACTGACTAAAAAGCTGAATTTCCATCTGGATCCATCCATTTACAAGCTTTACTTGTTTACAGACGTTTTTAGTACAAAACTATGGAAGCCCGTTTCTGCCACTAAAAAAAAAAAAAGATAAAGATATAAATCACAATTCTGACTTTTTCTGAGTTTCTTGCAACTGACTTTCTTTCTCAGAACTGTGAGACACTCATTACTGAAAAGAAAAAATACTGATGTTCACATACTGATGCTGCGAGTTTATATCACACGATTCTAACTTAACTCTCAATTGTGAATTTATATCATGCAATTCTGACTATATAACTCGCAATTGTGGCTTTTTATCTCACAATTTTCTCTCACAATTATCTCACAAACTTTATTTTGCAGAATTGCGAGTTTATATCACGCAATTGTGAGAAAATAAGTCAGAATTGTGAGAAGTCGCAATAACCTTTTTTATTTTTTATTTAGTGGCGGAAACTGGCTTTTTCTGTACTATTTCTACAGAAATTAATTTATGTTTTTTATGATTTCAGGAGTTAAACACTCCGAAGGATTTTTTTTTTTTTTTTTAATCAATTTTTTTTTTTTTCATTTTTTGATCAAATTGATCATTAATTTTCTTTTTTGGTTTATTTCTTCACATTTAGTTTTTGCTTTTCTATCATCTACTTTTTACACCCAGTCTTTGAAGTGCTCATTTTGTAGCCAAAGCTCTTGAAATTTACATTTTCCTGGCATGTTTGCCTTAGTTATCAGGTATAGCCTGGTGACTGCATTTGATGTAAGTGATTGCCAGTTGACGTGCGGGAAGGGAATAAAATGGCACTGAAAAATAGCCTAACCATAAAAAGGCAAAATGTGTAAAACAATGCGAAAAAAAAAAAAAAAAAAAGTATATAAAATTTTAATTTTAATAAATGGAAACTAAAATTTAGAGCAACAAACAAAAATCCCTGATATTCCATGACTTGGACCAAAAAATATTAAAAAATCCCTTACTTTCAATGACTGGAATAGACCTTTTAAAATTCCATGATATTCCAGAAATTCCATGACCTGTGGTAACCCTGTTTATGTATCTAATCCCATTTTATTAACCAGTGTCTATGCTGCTGACCTTCAGTGATCCAATTCATCCATACTAATAAGCAAAAATGACTCAAGATAATCTAACATTTGTTTTCCTTTTGTGAAAAGACTTTTACATTTGCCAAATATAGAACTTTTTATATTAAAAATAAACAAGCAAGCCCTGCCCAGATTTAAAAGTAATGCAAAAGTAACGTAATGCATTACTTTCCATAAAAAGTAACGTAACTGGTTACTTTTTCAGGGAGTAACACAATATTGTAATGCATTACTTTTTAAAAGTAACTTTTCTCCACCAATGAAGTCCACTATATGGAGAAAAATCCTTGAATGACATGAAACAATTATAATTCTGGCGTGAACTAATCCTTTAAGAAACTATTTTGATATCATGTTCACTTTAGGACAGTTGCCTGCATATTTAAAATATCTGATTCCAAGAGAGAACATCTGAAATTCAACAAAGGTAAAAAAAATAAAAAAAATAAAAAAAATAATGGCAACACTGTGTCCTCAAATTCTGAACTTCAAAAGTAGTTTAGGAAGCCTGTCCTTGATATTCAAAGTCACTTCTCTTGAACAAATTACCATATGCCAAATTAAAATTCATGTTAGCTTCTGCATTCAAAAATACTTTTTTTTTTAACTTGTTTCTATCATGTGAAACAGGAAACTAAAGAGCATGGAAAATTTTAATTACAAAAATGCAAACACATTTTAATTACAGCAGAATTATATTAGTAAAGTACTAAGGAATACTAATGAACAAGCACTGTTTTCATTACATTATGTAATTGCTGAAAATTACTGATAATTAGTGTTGCTCGCATGATAGAAATTGGATAGCAACAACCAAGAGATATAAAAATGAGAGAGATACCTGGATCCCTCCTCAATGTCGGTGGCTTTGTCCAGCACACTGCTTAGGTTGTGCTCGGCCAGCGTCTCCTCGGGCACCTCCTGCAGTTCCTCCTCTCTCATCATAGATAGACGGTAGTTCTCAAGCTCGATCCTTTCAGGAGTCCCTTTAAGACGTTTGGCCACACTAGGCTCTGTAACCCCGTTCACCTCTGTTGCTGTGATGGACAAAAAAAAGAGGAGATGAGACAAAATGTTATTAATGTAAATAGTTAATATGTAATTCTCAATTTAGTTAAAGCTTAAAGGAACACTCCACTTTTTTTTGAAAATAGGCTAATTTTCCAACTCCCCTAGAGTTAAACAGATGAGTTTTACTGTTTTTGAATCCATTCAGCTGATCTCCGGGTCTGCCGGTAGCACTTTTAGCATAGCTTAGCATAAATCATTGAATCAGATTAGACCATTAGCAACTTGCTCAAAAATGACCAACAAATTTCAATATTTTTCCTATTTAAAACTTGACTCTTCTGTAGTTACATTGTGTACTAAGACTGACAGAAAATGAAAAGTTGCAATTTTCCAGGCTGATATGGGTAGGAACTATTGTCTCATTCTGGCGTAATAATCAGGGAACTTTGCTGCCATACCATGGCTGCAGCAGGCGCAATGATATTACGCGGCGCCTGAATATAGTCCCCAGCAAGGTAACTTCCAACGTGACCAACACTAAGCCACTAAGGTAATAGTAAAATAGCTGGGGTCTATTTTCAGGCGCTGCGTAGTAATAATAATAATAATAATAATAATAATAATAATTTATTATTACGCCGGAATGAGAGTATAGTTCCTATCCATATCAGCCTGGAAAATTGCATTTTCTGAAGAAGAGTCAAGTTTTAAATAGGAAAAATATCGAAAATCTTTGGTCATTTTTGAACAAGATGCTAATGGTCTAATCTGATTCAGTGATTTATGCTAAGCTATGCTAAAAGTGTTAACGGCAGACCCGGAGATCGGCTGAATGGATTAAAAAAAAAAACGGCAAAACTCATCTGTTTAACTCTAGGGGAGTTGGAAAATTAGCCTATTTTCAAAAAAAGTGGCATGTTCCTTTAAAACATAATGCATCAGTGCAAAGATGTATAAGAACTTTAACTTTATCATTTAATATAATTCATATCTACTGTCCACCCACCCTACCTTCTTTAAAGGTTGTTTTTGACGGTAACAAATTCAAGGATTCATTTCCACTCATACAAATAAGACAAACACAGTCAAAGTGATAACTCTTTAATTTTATTTACACAAGCAATATTTGGTCTCCACATATATTCTAGATTTAAATAGATTTAAATATCATGTTCTTAGTAAAATACTCTTCAATATATTCTTAAATAATAAGTACAACTTACGGTTACCTTGCCTTTTTCCCTTCCTATTAAAGCATCTCAGGTAACATTATAATTTTGCTTTAATATTAATGAACTTTTTTTAACAGTAATGAACAGGTGGACATGTGTATGACTAATACGTCTATCCAGTGAAGCAAATCCCAAAACCCAAATCAAGCAAGTGAGAACATTTTGTGCATGTAATTAAACCAAAAAAATGTTGGAGGAATGAAGCATGCAATCCATAAAAAGAATCGACTGAAAGAACTCATCACCCGTAAGTGAATTATAACTGATGTACTCAGAACTCGCTGAATAACAAATATGCCTCATATAGTGATTATGTAGTGACAGACCCCATGAATAAAACAGTGTTTCGTGTTCATTTGATGCATACGTATGATTCCAGACTAATCTAATCTTAGCATCTGAGGAATACTAAAAAAAAAAAGGAAATAAATAATATAATATTTTTATTCTGACGCATTCTACTAGGAGTAGATGTTTCATATTTGTTATTTTTCAGCCATATTTACACCAAAATGTAAAAGTATAAAAGCAATTGTATTTTGCATAAATAAATTGTTTTTTTGTGTACTGTAAACCATAAACATTTGACTTTTTAGAACTGCAATGAAAAAATATAAATAAACAGGTCAGATGATACATGAATAATGCCATTTTCTTAATTTCTTAGGTGTAACAGTAATACAGTCCTAAAACTAAGCTTTAATTTCTTTATGCAACACCTCATTTCTATTTTCTTGTTATTTTGATGTGAAATATAACTGAAAAATTCTTCATGACATTTAAACCTCTAAAATATATATGATTAATATATTAACGTTGCTAAAACTTCTTAATAAAACCACTATATCTATTTACACTTTATATATTTCATCCTAAGTGGCACGAACTCACTGGACGTTTTGTATTGTAAATCATTCTCAGTGATACACACATGACGGATGCCACGAGCAGTGGTGTTAGTACAATGCAGAGGAGAATTAGGAAGTGAACAAACACTGGGACAGAGATGCAAGGACTGATGGGAGTGTAGACCAATCACAGGCACAGATGCAGGCACTAGCTCAGCAACAAGCTGCTCTGATAGGAGAGGGGAAAGGTAAAGCTTACAGAGTCCACCAATCACAAGCACTACGTTACAAAAGGTGCACAGGTCAGAAATTACAATCACAAACTTAAAGGCACTAGATCACAGATCTATACAGTGGAAGGACAAAAAGGAGAGCAACAAAAACAGGCAATAAATAAAGAATATTTACATTTAACACATGCAGGCAAAAAAGGATAACTATTGTTACACTAAGTCACCATTTGAGCCACCTCACACATTCTAAAAGCTCTAAATTATGTATTTAATTAATTAACAGTAGTTAACACACTTAACTGATATGCTTTTTTGCCTATATGGTTTACTCAGAATCAAATTAGGCTGCACCACTCAGAATATTACACACATTATATACAGCCAAGCAGTTTACAAGGAGTTAATAATTTGTGACATCATCAGGGATACACAAAACAAGCACAAAATCACACTATATCACTGCATGTGCGGGCAGGAAGCGCCCCGATTAGCTCAGAGGCTGCAAGGGGGTCATGCTAGAGAATATTGAGCAGAATGTTGAGAGTAAAGCAGGAGAGCAGATAAACGCAGTAGGCGAGGAGGAAAGGAGAATCTAAGGGATTGTGTGCCACCTGGTGGCGGGTCCAAGACATCGCTCGTCGCAACGAGCGGAGCGTGCCCCCTAATCCTCGAGAGAGACACAGGACAGGGCCTAAAGAGGAAAGGCAGGTACCTGAGGGTCGGCGTTCCACAGGGGCTTGAGAAGTTATGGCTTGGCCTGGGGCATCCACTGTGTTGGGGGTTACCGCCAACACCTGGGGCTCCTATGACAACAGCAAAAAAATCTGATTATATTAGCTTTTTTTGTTATTAGATTATAAAACAGTGTTAGAAAAACAACACTGAATAAACATTGAGACTAAAGAAGTCAGTACCTTGGGATTTAGGGGAGCAGCAGCAGCAGGCGCAGGCCGTTTTCTCTGTGCCAGACCAGAAAGTCGGTAGCAGTAGTGTGGTTTACAGTAAAACTTCCCTACAAGAGCAAAAACACGCATCTGTTTCAGGACATAATTCGGAGAAAACCTCAAATGAGGCTTTATCAAATGCGAAACGCAACAAATGTGGCTGATTTCTGCCTAACATGCATATCTGTAACTACACCATGTGGGAGTATACAAAACAGCTCATAGTAAATAAAGAATCGTTGATATAGAGAAACAGCCCCTCTGTCTCAAACAACAATATCCCACTGTGCTGGTCACAAAGCACATCTCATGACAGCAAACTATGAGCAAGCAGGAAATTAAAGAGACTGTTGATAAGAATCAAAAAGGCATTATAGAGTATTCTATGGAAGACAGTTTCCGCCACAGGCTTATATTGAATCTCCAGGTAATTGCAACTTTTTCATCTCACAATTCTGACTTTTTTTTTTTCCCCACACAATTGCAAGTTTACATACTTTTTTTTTTTTTCGAATTGTGAAATAACTCGCAATTCTGAGAAATTAAGACAAAATTGCATGATATAAGCTCAAAATTGTGAGTTATTAAGTTAGAATTGCAAGATTTACTCTCAAATCTGACTTATTTCTCAGAATTCCATGATATAAGCTAGCAATTGAGAGTCGCAATTCTGATAAACTCATAATTCTGACTTTTTTTCAGAATTTCACAAGACTTTTTTCTTACAGTTCTGAAATGACATATAAACTCACAATTGGGAGCTCTAAAGTCCAATTTTGAGGGGGGAAAAAGACTAGTATGTTCTCAGAATTGCTAGTTTATAAAAAGTCAGAGCTGCAAGAAACAAACTCGCATTTTCTCTCACAATTCTGAGAAAAACTGAAGAATTGTCAGTTTATATCTCGCAATTTTGTCTTTATAACACAACTGCAAGTAATGAGATATAAACTCACAATTTTGAGAACAACAGTCTTTTTTCCCATTAAAACTGGAATTTATAACTCCCAATTGTGAGTTTAGATCTCATTTCTGAGAAAAAAAAAGTCAGAATTGTGAGATAAACTCAATTGTGAGAAAGAAGTCAGAATTGCAAAATACAAGCTTGCATTTGCGAGGGAAAAAAAAAGAAGTAAAAATTGCAATACAGACTTTTGTAATTGCGAGTTTATATCAAGCAATTCTGACTTTAACTTGCAATTGTATCACACAATTGAGAAAAAAAGTCAGAATTCTGACTTCCCCCTCAAAACTGAGGAAAAAAATGCAGAATTGCAAGGAAAAAAAAACTTGCAATTGTGAGAAAAAGGTCATGTCAGGTTCATATCACGTAATTCTGATGTAAAAAGTCAGAATAGTGAGTTTATATGTTGCAATTCTTATTTTATAACACGCAATTGAGAGCCATTAAGTCTGAATAGTGATATAAACTTGCAATTCTGAGAAAACAGTCTTTTTCCGTCAAAATTGGACCAACTCCCATTTGCGAGTTTATATCTCATTTCTGAGAAAAAAAAAGTTAAAATTTGTGAGAGAAAAAGTCACAATTGCGAGATATAAAATTGCAATTGCAAGAAAATAGAATTGCAAGTTTATATTTCACAATTCTTATATCAATTGAGAAAGGTCATAATTGCGAGTTTGTATCACGCAATTTTCAGAAAAAAGTCAAAACTGTGAGATAAAAAGTTGCAATATCCAGTTTTATTTTTTATATATATAATGCTTTCATAGTATTTAGATAAAGCCCATAAATGTACCACAGGAATAAATGATGGTAACTTATAAGTAGCTACAGTATGAATAACAATCAGGAGGGATTTTAATTTCCGTTTGGATTTCATACCGTCATCAACATCGAAGGCGTAGGAGGACAAGCGGAGGGTGGTGCCGCAGTAGTCACACTTGAAGCAGCTGCGATGGAAAAACTTTCCCTCTGCACTGAGACGCTCCATCACATAGACACGCTTCCGACAGAAGAAACACACATCACTGCCTCCAATATTCTGAGGGAACTCCTTCCGCAAGGAACCCTGCAGAGTGAAAGGCACAGAAGCAAGACATGCTAGTTCAGGTCTTTTTTTTTCTCAGTGAGAGCAAGGAGTGGCATCTAAATGCTTAGAAATCTGCTGAGAGAGACAGCATGCACAAAATAATTTATGATCTCCCAGCTTTGGGGAACTGAAGATCCAACTCTAGTGTAAAGTTTGGTGCATGGCAGAGACAATAGCTACCAAAGACAATAAAATAAAACGAAACAAATCCAAACACAACTGGGTGTACTTATTTTCCAATATTTAAAATAAAATATAAAAATAATTTAAAGTTTCTACAAATGATGTACATTTAGAAACTATAAAAATGAAAGATTTAGAAATATTTAGAAATTATAAAAATAAATACTAAATAAATAAACTATAATGATACAAATCCAGTTCAGTTTCATCTTGTAGCTCAGCATCGACACAGTAAACGTTTCTCACATCCTTTTTCTTGGAACAAAAACTGCTGCAGTATAAGAGTACATGGATTTAAAGTTGAAACTGAACAACTTTTAAGGTTTATATAGAATCTCGTAGGTGTTATTCCTGTCCGGTTGTTGTTGTTGCTGCAGCATCTTGATCCAGTTATCAGTGCACTGAATCATGGTATATGCTTTGTGATCACAGGGAGTTGGTGAAACCCAGCACTACAATTTAGCCATGTACCAAAGCAAAAATACAACACCCATATTTCTTACCAAATCCCTTTTCTCAAGCAAGGGCCTGGGGTCGTCCTTAGCCTGAAGCTGATTGGCTATTTGTTCAGTCAGTGAGCTCACACCCCCTGTGTACATCTTTACATAGTGCTACAGGTGGTGAACAGAACAAAACGTTTTTAAAAGCATAAATAGTTGAAAGCTGAGTGAGATGCTGAAGCAGTTTAAGACTATGAAAAGTTAAAAACAAAAGTTAAATTCAGATGTTCTTGCATGGTTATTTGTGGAGATGACAGAAGGCACAAGGTGCAATTCAGCTCAAAGCAAAGTGCTAAAACAGAAAAAAGGATGTCAAGTTGTGAGAAACAGGTAACAAGAAAAATCGTTAACTGAAATGTCAACCTAAAATTACACTTTTAGATCTTAACACACTTTAAAACACAAACATACACTAACTTTCAGAAGTTTGGGATCATTGAGATTAATTAATTAAAAGAAATTAATACTTTTATTTAGCAAGGATCAGAAGTGACAGTGAAGCCATTTACAATTGTATAAAATATATTATCCACATATAAATTGTGTGAACTTTCTATTCTTTAAAAAACCCTGAGGGTTTCCACAAAAATATTACACCATTTTTTAAAAATAGATATAATAGGAAATGTATCTTAAGCACCAAATCAGCATTTCTGGAAGATACTGAAAACTGAAGAATTGGCGACTGGAAATTCAGCTTTACCATCACAGAAAAATAAATTTAAAATTAAAATGTATTCAAATAGAAAACTGATATTTTAAATGGTACTAATATTTCACAATATTACTATATTCATTATGGTTTTGACCAAATAACAGCAACCTTGGACAGCACAAGGGACTTTCAAAACATAAAATAAGTAAGATTTAATTTTTCTTTAATTTTTTTAAGAATTCTGCTCTTCTGCTCAACAAGCCTGCATTTATTTGATCCAAAATACAGTAAAAACTGTAATATCGTGAAATATTTTTACCATTTAAAATAACTGCTTTCTATTTGCATACATTTTTAAATGCAATTTATTCCTGTGAAAAAAGCTTTTGTAAAATTATGCACTATACAATTCTAATATATATAAAGTAATTATAGAAATTAATACTTTTAGCAAGGATGTTTCAATTTGATCAAAATTGATGATAAAGGCATTTATAATGTTACGAAAGATTTCCATTTATCTGACTGTTCTTCTGAACTTTCTATTCATCAAAGAAACCTGAAAAAAATTCTACTGAGCTGTTTTCAACACAATAATAATAATAATAATAATAATAATAATAATAGTTTTGTTGAGCAGCAAAACTGAATATTAGAATGATTTCTGAAGGACCATGTGGCTCGAGTAATGATGCTAAAAATTTAGCTTTGAAATCACAGAAATATAGTGCATTTTAAAATATATATAAATACAAAACATTCATTTTAAATAGATAGTACAAATATTTCAAAATTGTACTGTTTTTGCTGTACTTTGAAGCTAATAATTGCAGACTTCTTTCAAAAACATTAAAAATCTTTGACTGGTAGTGTATGGCTTACTAACCCCAACATTTTGAACGGCAAGTGTTTCAGGGTCATGAAGAATTAAAAATGCAGATTTTCTTGCATAGTTCTTTGAGTTGACAAGAGAAGGCACAAGGTGTAATGTGAAAACCGTTAACTAAAATAAAAGCCTTCAACATAAAGTTACACTTTTAAACATAAATTCAACTTCAACTCAAAATTTCATTGTTCCATAAACATGCAGATTAGTTTCCAAATATAGCGATTATGGAGCTTATGAATATAGGTCACATTCAGCTTACAGTGTTTGTCAATTTTTGTTGTATTTCAATATTCTCTACTTCACACACTGATGCATACATCTGGTTACACACATGTGAAGAGACACCTCAGACAAAAAGTACACAGAACGGCAGCTCTCTACCATTATAAGAATGTGTTTGAGTGTGTTACAGAAACACATGCATACAAACACACGACTCCAGAACACAGCAGTCATTAGATGCATCATTGCTACCTGCCGGAAAGAGCTGGGAGAGTGCAGAGGACTAACAGAGCTCGCATCACGCGCTCTGAACCACTGCTCTGTGAAGAAGTTTGACGCCTTTCTCTTAGACTTTGAATGATGTAGAGACAGAAAGAGAGACAGAGAGAGAGAGAGAGATGAGGGATGAAAAGGGAAGACGACGGAAACAGCATGCAGGCAGAAATAAAACTAGAAATCGACAGTCTTAAAAGAAATACTGCAAGCTAACCTCTACAGACAACATCCGAAAATAGCAAAATTACAATAATAGTATTTACTATAGAAGACTTTTGGTTTAACAAACTGAAGTTATTTTAATCTACAGCAAAAGAAGCTTGAAGGGATAGTTCACCCAAAAATGAAAATTTTGTCATTAATTAAATGCAATAAGATCTTTGTTCATTTTCAAAACACCATTTAAGATATTTTTGATGAAACCCGAGAGCTTTCTGACCCTGCATAGACAGCAACGTAAAATGGACGTAAGGACATAGTTAAAATAATCCATGTGACATCAGAGCTTCAACCTTAATTTTATGAAGCTACAATAATCGTTATTTTCGTTTTCTTTGTGCAAAAAATGATTCTCGTAGCCATATAAAATTTATTTTGAACCATGGGTGTCACATGGACTATTTTAACAATGTCTTTACTACCTTTCTGGGCCTTGAATGTATCAGTTGCATTGCTGTCTATGTAGGGTCATAGACAGCAATTTGTGTTTGGAAGATGAACAAAGGTTTTAGAACGACATGAGGGTGAGTAAATAATGACAGAATTTTCCTTTTTAATTGAGCTATCCCCAAATTTTATTATAAAATAAAATGATTATTTATAAAAGCACTGTTACAGTGATTTTATCACACTTATTGAGTGTTTAACCTGAGAACAACAACCCAGAACATTCCTTGAAAATAATTTCCACTCCATCTATGCTAAATCTGTGTTGTGACAAGGCCAAAAGGCTACTTAACTGCAAAATGCTTCAATGGTTTAAGGCTGTGTATGAAAAAATGGTGTTTTCAAGGACACCCGGTACTGAGAGTTCACCTTTGGCTTTGCTGGTTTGTCTTTAAACTGAGAGGCTAACCTCTCGGCTCTCTCCTGAATGCTGGGGATGTGCAAAGGCACATGATCATCAGAACCCAAAATCCCACTCTGCTGTGGGAGAGATGCAGTCATGACGTTAAGACAAGTAACATCATTGTTTTCTGCAATACTGTGAATAAAATCCATTAGGAAAGACCTTTTTAGTTGTGTGGAGTTACGTATAAAGCATTCAAACCATCATAGGTTAGAGGAACTGTATGTTTAAGGTACAGAAGGACGTCCATGCATAACTCCATGCTCAGGCAGGGCTACCTGATGCTGGGGGTCAGAAGGATAGAAGGGTTGCTCAGCATTGAGGCCGTGGGTTAAAAGCCACTGTTCAATAAAGAATCGTGATGGCTTTTTCATAACCTTCACAAAGGAAGATGTGAGGGAAAAAAATATGTAATATTACTTTCTATACATTTGGAAAAAGAAAGAGTGCAAATGTTTAAGACAACTCAAGGTCACGAGTCACGACTCAAGACATATCAGACACCAAGCTGTCTGATATCCATCCATTAGCTAAAGAAACAGTTCCACCAAAAATGAAAATCCTGTCATTAATGACTTAATGATAATAATGATAATCTCATGTTCATCTTTGGTACACAAATTAAGATATTTTTGATGAAATCTGAAAACTTCGGACCATAGACAGTAACGCAACTGACAGGTTCAAGTCCCAGAAAGGTAGAATGCATGGCAAACCGCTAATGTCACATGGGCTATTTTAACAATGTCCTCACTATCTTTTCTGGGCCTTGAATATGTCAGTTGCATTGCTGTCTATGTAGGCTCTCAGATTTCATCATAAATATCTTAATTTGTGTTTCGAAGATGAACAGAGGTTTTACAAGTTCGGAACGACATGAGGATGGGTAATAAATGACAGAATTTTCCTTTTAGAATGTACTGTCCCGTTAAGAGCATGCCGTTTCCTTTTGAATTGCTCTACCTGTGGCTTGTCCTTCCTGTCAGGCTTTCCTTTAAACCTAGCGACTAGTTTGTCCGCTCGCTCTTGAATGCTAGGGATATGTATGGGCCCTGGCTTGTCCACATTAGGCAGGTTATCTACCTGTAAACGGAAAGGCTGATGAAACTATTGCTTGGGTTAGAAATCCTTTCTGGATGTTGTATTGAAATTGCTGCAGCTGTGACGTTGAAATCCGTAAGACTAATTCGAAATGGGTTCAAATATGGGTTTTTATAATGGGGTTTTTCAATTCATGAGTAAAATATGGTCTGTGGTAAACATAACTTAAACGTTTTGTTGTGCAGGGTAAACTGTACACACTCCAAACAGTCTTATATAGTTACTTACTACAAGCAAACAAAGTTATGTTTATTTTTTTAGTATGGGTGTATATAATTTATGTTGTAGATCAAAACAAGTATCATCAATTTATATATACCACAGACCTTGTCTTACATAGAAATAAAAAAAAAAACTCCATTATAACCCATAGGAAAATCTCAAGGGAACCCATGGTAAATTAGTCTTCTTGGTTTTGATATAACATCTGTGGCAGTTGTCATGCATGTATGCTGCAAGTTTTTGTAGTTTTAATTCTAAAAACCAATACTGAAATTACACATTGTTAAAAATCTAACAGATGTTTGTTCCACAAATGTAGTCAAGTCACTGGAAAGCTCTCCAAACACAAAGGCATGCACATTCATAAAGATCTAATGGGAAATAAAAACTTTAGAAGATTTTTTTTTTTGACAAAGTTTTGAGAAAAGCCCCATGCAGTCGTCCTGGTTACCCTGTAATAGATTGAAGGGTCTTGAATCTCACTCTCTTCATCACCACCAGCATTACACTTGTTTATCTCTGACTGGTTAACATTATGCTGCAGAGAACAGACATAAATCATTACACCCTATCATTATCTAGGAGATCTCAGACTAAACGAACAAATCAAAACTAGAAGGCTAACAGCCCAATTTTTCTGAAACAAAAATGCAACAAAAGCATGGTGGTCCATTCCAGTATTTGCTTTAAAATGATGTTAACCAAAATGCAATTTCAACTTTATCGAACACCATAAAACACAATGACAATTTTTTGGTTTCCAGAACTGCAAAAAATATTACATTTTTACATCTGGGTAAATGTGGTAATACGTAGGGATGTGCACAACAATACATTTCCAAAACTGAAAAGCATGAATAAATGATATTTAATGATAAAATAATGATAAATAATATAATAATGTTTAACCACAGCTAAAATAATAATAATAATAATAATAATAATAATAATAATAATAATAATAATAATAATAATAATGTCTGAAAACATCTAGATAAATAGGTTTTAATAAATAAACTAAATTTAATAACACATTAAATTTACCAATGACTGAAAATGACAATAAAGATATTTAATTTCTATTTAAAATAAAAACTTAAAAAAATAAAAATAAATAAATAAATAAAAAATAAATAAAAAAAAGTATCATGGTGTTAGGGAAGTAACAATATTATCACTATTGTCATACCGCGATAGTCTCAATATTATTAAGGTCACATGATGATATAAAATGCTAGTTATTCTGGGCAAAGTACAAGTCAAAAATTATGAGACATTTTTTCAGACTAAGTTTTTTCAGTTAAGAACATGGGTTGGAGCTCTTAATTTTGAACTCTCAAAGTGCATTATATAACTTCATTTCTTTTTTTTAATAGTGCAATAAATATTGTATTGTGGACTTCATATCGCGATATTATCAAAATTTTGATATTGTTACATCCCTACAGGATGTCCACAAAAATATTGATAAATCAGAACCATGTCAGCATATTTATTATGTTTTATTTTATTTTAGAGGCTGATGTGAGCCAGAATCAGAATCAAATAATGAATGAATGAATGAATGAATGAATGAATATGCGAAGTCAATAATAATGTCTGTGAAAATCTTTACTTCTTTTAATTACATGTACTTGGAGTGTATTTGAAGTTTACCAATATATAACAAGTTTATCCCTATTTTTTTTTTCCTCTGTGGTTTTTGTACAATCATTTGCAAAGTTTAAACTTATCAAGTATAAATATGGCTTATTTACACTAACTTTACCTTGAATATGCGAGAAGGATTGATCAAGACAAAGAGCTCTGCACCCTAGTCTAAATTTCTAAAACCTCATCTCAAGAGACTGTAATAGAATCTGTTAAAACCAGCCCCTGTGAGAGATGCTGAGGTTAGTACAGGAAGACAGGAGAGTGTCACCTGTGCGTGTGGAAGAAACGATGAAGAGAATGAGGAAGATGAGGGTGAGGAAGAAGAAAGGAGAATGGTTTTCTTAGGGCAGCTCCTCAAGACCTCAGTCCTGCTGCTGGCCTTCAGAGAGACAAGAGAGGAGAAACCCGTTCACATAACATTACACAAATACAACACCTCCTCAGACTAAAAAAAATCTGCTAATACCATCCAAACATGCAATTCCCTACTACACACATACACAACCATAGTGATGAGAGACAGGAACGTTGTGTTAGAGAACAGTGAACCATTGGAAGCAGAAAAACACAGCTGATAATCAAACCCAGTGACTTTAGTGACACTCAACACTCACACAGACCTCCCATGCACATGGAATGTCTAACAAAGCTGTCAAAACCACATCTGAACCTCTACAATCTGAGAAAAAGGGATATCAAAGCACCAGAACAATAAGCAAAGGGTTCGGCTCATTTGTCTCAATCAAACTGGAAACGCAAACAAAGAGCACCAAAGCGCAGTGTGGAAAGATATGCCTCTAGGTCTCAGACGCATGAGTACGTCTAGTCAAATGGGAAACTAACAACAAAAGTACACAGGGGACTAAATTTGCACCTCATGGGACTATCTTCTTGGTTACTACATAAGGAAGGACACAGGAGACACTATATTGTATACGCAAAAGCAATGTCTTTTCTACAGCTGTGTACCTGCTCCTGTTTGATGGGGAGAGTTTGACACTTCAGTTTTTCCTTATAGCGGAAACTCATCTGCTCCTGTAACTGTGTGCGCCTCTGAACACACATAAAACATCAATTCAGGACGTCATAGAAACAAATGGAAACAAACTTCGCTCGCCAACTGATATTAATTAACCCAGTAATAGACAGTAGAATAAAAGAGGCTGCATTACCATTTAACATTTTGGGGCATGTTATATTATTATTTTTTTTTATTTTGTGATTTTATTTTATATGATTTTATTTTGTTGTTTAATTTAATTTATTATTACTTTTTAGGGTTAGGGTTATTTAATTGATGAAACGAGACAGTAAGGACATTTAAAATGTTTCCGTTTCAAATAAATGTATTTTTATTTTTACTTTTCACTTATAAAAATCCTGAAAAAGTTCTCTCATTTTCCACACAAATTATCAACTGTTTTCAACACTGATGATAATAATAAAAGCACCAAATTTGCATATTAAAATTATTTCTAAAGGATTTGACACTGAAGACTGAGTAACGATGCTAAAAATTCAGCTTTTATATATATATATATATATATATATATATATTTATTAAAATAAAATAATTTTATTTTAGATTATTTTTTTCCCTTTAATCAGCAAGGATCAATTGAATTGATAAAATGAGACCGTAAAGCCATTTATAAATGTTACTTTAATATTTTCCACATAAATATCAAGCATCACAACTGTTTTCAACATTCATGATAATAATAAAATCACCAAATCAGCATATTGGAATGATTTCTGAAAGAAGATTGCCATAATGATGCTGAAAAAAATTCTGCTTTGCCATGACAGAAATAAATTACATTTTATATTTTATTTTATTTTATTTTATTCTATTCTATTTCCTTGTAATCAGCAAGGATGATTTTAACTCATGAAACGAGACAGTTACAAACATTTATAATGTTTTTTTATGTTTTGTTTTGTTTTTTATTTTGTATGCATAAAAATCCTTATCACATTTTCCACATGAATATCAAGCAGCACAAATGTTTTCAACATTAATGATAATAAAGCACACAATTTCTGAAGGATCATGTGGCACTGAAGCTTTGAAATAATACAATTAAACATCTGTTTTCTATTTTAATGTTTCAAAATGTAATTTTAACTTGCAAAAACATTCCACAGTACTGCTGTTTTTACTATACTTTTTAATAAATGCAGCCTTGCTTCAGAGAAGCATCAGAGAACTCTTTCAAAAACATTTTACAAATCTTACTGACCTCAAAATTTTGAACAGTAGCATATATTTATTTTAAAGTAAATAAAAACAAAACTATGAAGGAAGAAACAAAGCATCTTCTGTTCGATGTCCTGTAGTACTGAGGGAAGATATATTTTGATGACTGAATAATACACAGGTATACTACAACTTATGACACAAGCAGAATGAATTCTGTGTAAATCGTTCATAAAACTTTTCTTTGAGTAGACCAATTCAGTATGTGAACTTAAATGGTTCCATGCACAATTCACCTCTTTTTGACCTCAATTTTATCTTAATGAGGTCTTTTGATCTCAATTTTGTCAAATATATATCTATAGATGTTATATGTCAAATATAACATCTACAAAGCTACTTCAACTCGAACAGCTTCTAAAACTGCATTAAGACTAAACGAAGAAAAATGGACATGCAAGACATATTTCAACTAAACAAGCTTAGTTACAACCTAGTTCATTTAGTCACAAAGACAACAACAAATATAGATGAGATGATAGTAGAGAGGTAAGTAGGCACTTAGAGTGTTAATGGTTGATGGGAATCTGGGAACATGGGATTGTACTACTCTCTTTACCTTCCTCCATGCAGGAACTGGAGCCAGCCGCACTGACTCTTTCATAGACGGAGCAACTGGAGAGGGGGTAAGTATGAGCCCCAGATCAGGCATGGAGTTCCCCTGTAACCAGTGATGGATGAATTGACCAATGAAAAGTGAGGAAGTGCCAAAGCCATTAACATCCATTGGAGTGCGAAAGAGAACAGAAAAGAACAGAAATGAGAAATAAGGAATAAGAAATGGCCATGCAGAGAGAAACTGAAAGTGAATGACTAAACTGACTGCAGAAAAAACACCTGTGAGGAGCCACACATGAATAAAAATAACAACAACTAAAAACATGTGACCAGGGTTTGAGTTTGAAACAAACTTTGAGCAGCTTTCATGAGGGAAGTAGGAAACAGATGAATGGGCAGACATACAAATGAGTCCACAGACCACAGACATCTCAGAAAAACACTACCCTTTAAAAGTCTGGGGTCAGTAGGATAGTTTTTATTGTTTTTGAAAGAAGTCTTCTATGCTTACCAAAGATGCGTTACTTTATTAAAAATATAGTCAAACAGAAATATTGTGAAAAGTATATTTTAATATATTTAAAAAATTTATTCCTGTGACGGCAAAGCTGAATTTCCAGCAGAATTTCTGTAACTTTAAAAAAGGCATTACTGTAATTTTTAATTCATTTATTGCATCCTTTTTGAACAAATGCATTAAAAAACTATTTCAATGACCCCAAGCTTTTGAAAGGTAGTATATAGATAACCCTTTATCTTGCATGGCTCCAGTAGATAACAGTGTCAAACACATCAGCCTCACGCTGTGACTGATGCAGAGCACAAAGGGTTTAGCTTCCTATAAAAAGCTCCCAAATCCTCTCTCGTGCCAGTCATTCCTGCTGGCTACTCCATTAGAATGGATCACAGCATGAATCTGAGTCAATTTTCCTCTATAAACCTGATCATTTCAAACAACTCCAGCATGCTGTGCACTTCAAGCATTAAGTAACAGCAGTTAGGGACAAATTCTTCCTGCTTGGTTAAACAAACCTTAAAACCACATGGGTTTTCATGCTTCCCGCATAAATAAATCATCAAAACAGCACTGCAAAAGTAGTGCTGATTCACAACGTGATATTTTAACACACCCAAGACTACTTCAACATATACACTGTTGTGCTAAAAATCTGTTATTTTCATGCAGTACTTTGCCTATTTCCTGGTAAGTAAAGGTTCATTTTTAAAGGTATAGTTCACTCAAAAATTCAAATTGTGTCATCACCCACATGTCGTTCCAAACCTGTAAGACCTGAGAGCTTTCTGACTCTCCATAGACAGCAAAGCAATTGACACATTCAAGGAAATGTAACACGGAAGAGAATTACAAACTACAAAAGTAGTCTTGTAACCACTGATGTCACATGGACTATTTTAATCATGTCCTTACTATCTTTCTGGGTCATTTGAATATTTCAGTTGCATTGCTGTCTATGCAGGGTCAGAAAGCTCTCCGATTTCATCAAAAACAAATTTATGTTAAGTTTATTTAAATAAATTTGTGTTCCGAAATTGAATTAAGGTCTTAAGGCAGAGGTGCTCAACCCTGTTCCTGGAGATCTACCTTCCTGTAGAGTTCAGCTTCAACCCTGATCAAACGCACCTGAACCAACTAATTAGGATCTGAAGAACCACTTGAAAAGATGTGTTTGATCAGGGTTGGAACTAAACTCTGCTGGAAGGTAGATCTCCAGGAACAGGGTTGGGCACCTCTGTCTTACGGGTTTGGAACAACATGAGCGTGAGCAATTAAAGACAGAATCTCTTTAACTAAAGTTTAAAATAAAACCATCTCTATAGATTGAAGAAATAATGTACATTCTAGTGTTACTGTTAACCAAAACTATTTTTTTAACTGAAATAAGTTTAAGTACTAAAATTACAGAAGTAAAAATAAAGTAAAATTGAAACACCAATAACATGACAACAGCAAATAAAATTAAACTATAATGAAAGCTGAAAACATAAAAATAAAGCTCAAAATATTAATACAGTATATAAGCTGACCCTGGTTATAAGATGACCCCCCTTTTTCAAGATGTACCTTTTGGAAAAAGGCTTTTTGCAAAACAAATCTTGTGTTTTATTTTGATTTTTTTTTTTTTTTTCATATTGCATATTTTTTTGGTTTTTGTTATGAAAGTAAATACTGGTAAAATGCACCAACAATCACATTAAAAAATATACACTTTTTGATATACCATAAAAATAACAGGTAACCATCTTATAGAGGCCTACCAACATTTCATTAACAGTAGAAGTGAAATCTTATTGTAGTCTTCAAATATGGGTACTGTCTTACCTTTTAAGTTCCATCAGGCTAACGTGACAGTCAAGACTGATGCTGCTGTAAGCTTGTCTTTTTCTTTTGTTTTCAATCGCGTTGTTCTAACATTACCGACAAACATTATGTTACGTATTTCTTGGCACACTTGTTTTACGCAGATTTGACGCAGATGTGTTATTCAGATTTGCAGAACAACACATTTTGTTGCCAATTTTGATTACGAAACGCATCCCACCTAAGCAGTTATGCCTGTTGATGAAGATGCTTTACACTTGTTATTTTAAGAATCCACAAATGTCACAGAAACGGCACAAAAACAAATTCTAACCCACCTGTCGTTTGAGTCCGGTGGACTGCGTTGGGGCGTTCTCCTCAAACTTCGCTAGCAGCTGTGTGGCCATCGACTTCACTTTATTGTTGTTGTTTACTGCTGCAGCCGAGTCAATTTTACGTTCTGCCAGAGCTGTGGCTATAGAAGGCCTGTCGTCTCGATTAACCCTCTGCAGCTCTTCCTGAGGTGTTTGAGAACAGCAATGAAAAGATTTAGAGAAGTACATACACAAAGCAGTATGTTGCACATCCACTGATCCAGGATGATATGCCCTTACATCCTCTGATTGTCCAGCCTGGCTGGTCTTTCGTCTTTTCCCCAGTCCATCCAGTTCCTTTTCTTTTTTATCCTACAGAGGATTTAAGAGAAATAGTTGAGATCAGAAGAATCAATAATTTTGCAGTATCAAAAAGAAAAGTGACTACCTTGGGGTTTCGTTTGCGGGAGATGGCGATGCTTTGACCTAGTTTACTGAGGAATGAGATTGGTGATTTAGTGCTGGCAATTAATGCAGCCTTCTCCTCCGGGCTCAGATTGTGGTTTTCTGAAACACAAAAATATGAATAATAACTACTAGAGACTGAATGAATTGCATGCTAGTTGAGTAGCATAATCAGTGCTATAATGGCTTGAAATCCCTGTCATTGTTGTAGAGCTGCAACTCACCACCAGGTGGCACAGTGTCCTTGAACATCTCATAGAACTGGCTGAGGTACATCACCATGGAGAGCTTGTCAGGCTCCACCACAACAGACATCTCCTTCCCGGTCATGATGGGAGAAATCCCAAACTCTTTTTCTGCCACGTCAAATGCCAACTGGTTGTTCTTCTCCAGGTCTTTCTCATCCAGCGAGTCAAAGTCACTACAGTTACAAGACATCACAACATGATAAACATCTCAATATAACATAATCATGTTATTTATCATAGGAAAGTACTAAAAAGTGATTTAAAAATACTGACTAACACATCAGATAAAACATGCATCAATGATACTGTAAACAGAGTATAATCTAGAAAGAAGTTTAATACATCTTTAAATCATAAATGTCACAAGAACATCTGTTGAACATAATTTAAGGCTTGTTCACACTGACAGTGAATCAAGACGTTTTGTTTTTTGCTAGTAGCAGTTATTACTCGCTCGCAGCATCCAACGGCAAAGTGGTGGATCACATAAGCTTCACTGTTTGGACTCCAACTGGTGATCACTGCATTGCATTAAACTTTAAAGATAAATTTTGCTGCATTCCCAGTTTTTCCCAGTTGTTGAACAATAGAATGTTTTTTAGCCTGCATTTATTTAATCCAGGGGTTCCCAAACTTTTCAGCCCACGACCCCCAAAATAACAGTGCCAGTACCTCGGGACCCCCACTTTCCTCCGAGGTGGTTAAAGTATACGAACGTTTTGCAAAATGGTGCACAAGCATAATGACAACACAAAGGAACACAACAGTCTAACACCCATAATGTTATTTTATAGTAATTTACTCATTATTTACATTTGAACATTAATTTTACCTAATGAGTTGGGTGGGCAACATGCTGGATTTTATTTTTAATTCAACTAATATTTTTTATTCATGGATAAAATCTGCTATTTCTAATGTTTTAAAAATAATTTGAAAAAAATTCCTCATGGTTTCGTGACCCCCTGGGGGGTCCCGACCCCTACTTTGGGAACCCCTGATTTAAGATACAGCAAAAGCAGTAATATTGTGAAATATTTTTACCATTACTACTTTATAGTTGAATATTTTTTTAAATGTAATTTATTCCTGTGATCAAAGCTAAATTTTCAGCATCTTGCTTTTGCTGTTCAAGATAAATTTTTTTTTCTGGATTCTTTGATGAACAAAGATGCACAGATCATAATTTATCTTAAATAAAAAGCTTTTGTAACATTATACACTACCATTCAAAAGCTTGGAGTATTATTTTTTTGGTGGGGGGGGGGGCTTTAAATTCAAAAGTGATGATAAAGACATTTATAATGTTGTAAAAGATTTCTATTTCAGATAAATGCTGTTCTTCAGAGCTTTCTATTCATCAAAGAAACTTGAAAAATTATACTCAGTGTTGAATAATAATAATACAATTATTTGTTTGAGCAGCAAATCAGAATATTAGAATGATTTCTGAAGGATCATGTGAATGGAGTAATGAGTAATGATGCTAAAACTCATTTTGAAGTCACAGGAATTAATTACATTTTAAAAAATATTAAAATAGAATTTTAAATAGTAGATATTTCAAAATGTTACCGTTTTTGCTGTACTTTGGATCAAATGAATGCAGGCTTGGTGAGTAGAAGAGACTTCTTTTAAAAAACATCTTACTGTTCAAAAACTTTTGATTGGTAGTGTATATGAAAACTGAGCTAATACACTGCATAAGTGTCTGGATTGAGCTACTGAAAAAGGCAACTGTCGGCGCGTGGTTTCCTCCTCAGAGACTTCCACTAATGCTGCTATACAAACACAAATGCAGACTAGTTTAGCTGATGATAACAAACAACTCATAAGCAAAAGCTTTTAAAGGTCACTCAGCATCTGCTCTAATGGAGACTTATGATAATGCTAATGTGCGTCTCAAAAGCTAATGGTGCTTTCAGCTGGCTCTACGTAACAGAACCCAGTGTAAGAATAACCACAGCACGAGTTCCTGGCCTTTTCCAAAAGAGAAGCTGTACTGTTTTTATAGTGTGCTGTACTCAACACATGAGTAAGCCAAGTAAATAAATACTACAGGGTAAACAAAGCTATAAATAGCTTATCAGAAGTAATGAGGTGAGGACAAATTAACTACCTCAGCTGAAGAAACATTCGAGAAATATTAGTAAAGACATTATCAATTAAAAGTGCACTAAGTTTTTGCTGACTCACATTCCACAGCTTAAAGGGACAGTTCACACAAAAATGAAAATACTGACATAATTTATTAATTGTGGAGTTGTTCCAAATCTGTACATCTTTTGGTTATTGAAAATGGAATCCAGAAAATGAATGGGACACAGAATTTGGTAAAAAATAAAAATGAATTTGAGAAAAAAAAAAAAAATTAAATATTTCATAGTGCCCCACAAATTTAATTTTTGTTAAATGTTTCATGTTTAAACCTTTAACTGTCACTCTGATTTTTGAACATAGACGTGAAAATACAGTATTCAAACTTACTTCATTCATGAACGAAAACATTTTGTAATATGATTTTGATGTACATTTTCCATGGTAATGTAATGTCTGATTACATTTAAAATGTTTTTTAAAGGATGAATTTTAAAATGTTAAGTTTTGAACTGATATATAATTTCTTATGGTTTCTAAAGCATGATTGAGAAAAAGGCAACAAAGAAGGTCTTTTTGTTACAAAGGTCAAAACTAATGTTATGAAATATATTTTGGAGTTGCACTCTTGTCATAAATTTTTCTATTACTTTTCCTACATAATTTGAAACACAGAAATTAGGTAAAATATCTATTTAGGAGTCTTAGACCTTGAGGGGGGACAGGCGACAGTTAAGGGGTAATAAACTGCTGTTAATTTGTGCTCGTCTCATGATTGCAATTAATTAGACATGCTTTTTGATTAATATTTTTTCATTTAACCATTAAAATAGAGGGGAAAAAAAACAGAATCCAGAAAAATTGATTACTGATTACATAATATGGGAAATATACTATGGAACCAATGAGGACCAGAAACTGTTTGATTACCCACGTTTCACAGAGTATCTTCTTTTGTGTTCAGCAGAAGAAAGTAAGTCATGAAGGGTTGGAATTAGTAATGGACCCTTTTCACAAGACTGTGATGATGCGTTTAACGGTCATCAGCATCGTAAATCCTCGAAAGTTTTTAATATTTTCATTTTTTAAAAAATATATGTACATTTATAACATTACAATTTGTATTATATTACCTTTTAATCAAAATACAAATATCTAGTTAATGCTAATGCGAGGTGCTTCTAATGTCGTGTCTGTGGGAGTGACATGAATTTGACACCATTCTCTCTTCTGACTGCCGTTATCAGTCTCTCTCGATTTTTCCCCTTTTATTCAAAGTCATGGAAACACTTTCGTGGACTTTCTCTTTCTCTGCTCTGAGCAAATCGGAATGAAAAAATATATTTGTGGTACTCTTCCATTCACTGCTCTAGAAGTTAACCCAACTATGACGAGTTCCGCTGCTAGAAACCCGGAAATGTGAAAAAGGTCCATTAGTAAGTTGATGACAATTTTCATTTTTTAGGTGAACTATGCTTTCAATAACAAAGCTGTAAAATCTTTGTCTCATCTAATCTTCTGTTTTGTGCCTAGTTTTCTGTCTTCTGTTATAGAATAAATGTTAGAAATGTCACTTCTAATCAATTTTATGTCTCCTTGCTGAATAAAAAACACATTTCTTAAAAAAAAAATTCATACAAATCCCAAACTTTTGAACAGTAGTGTATCTTATTTGAGGCAACACTTTTTTAATGACAGAAAAAACTACAGTGCAGAGTGCATCTTTTATGATTATAGTCCAAAGCTCGTAATCATACAACAAAACTTCAAAACTCTCTAAAATGTCAAACATTTTTCTTTTTAACTTTGCTTGATCTCCGGTCTTGTCACACTGCGGGATCATATGACTTAAATGTCCTTTCCAATTCAAGTTTTGTTATTCTTCGCATGAACTGAATCTCTGATTCTCTGTGGCAACATTTGTGCTCCAGTCCTGGCATCTCCAAATATAGCAGCGTAATAACACAGGGTTTTTGTTGGGATCAGCATGTGGCATACTGCACTTACATGAGGTCTGGTCTGTATCGGTGGATGAGTGCACACAGGGCCAGGCCACTCTTCCAGGACATGGTGAGATCAGACACGCTGACACCTCTGTATCCCTCAGTCTGCCTTTGACACCAGTTCAGCAGTTTACTGGAGCGCACAATGGACTCTGATAAGAGGGGAAAAGCAAAGTCAAGTGGTGGCTAAGGAAAAATGAGCATATTCAGTAAAGGAATGGGCCAACATCCAATCGGATCAGAGTTAGTCACATGACCAGAGCAGCGTCTGAAGAACTTTCATGGTGCATTTCATTCCTTTTTGAGAGGTTATAGAACATTCAAGACATTGACGGAACTGCTAATAGTTCTCAGATTGTAAAAATCCACAAGTATTTGTTAGTGCATAGTTGCATTTAATTCTAAAGCGCTCAAAGACAACGTTCCATTCCATGTCAGACTCTTTTCATAAATGCACAAAGCTTGTAGAAGTCTTTAGAACGTCATGCATTCGGATTAGAGCCGCCCACAAAATTACCTTGCAATTGCTTCTCAAGCAGAATTTCTAGGATGAGAATAAATCAAGTTATACACATTTATATTTGAAACTATCTTATGTACAGGAAGGGAAAAAAATCTAAATAAACATATGGAAAATGAATGTATTCACAGCTGATGTGCAATAATATTGTGATACTAAATCTACCAACCATTTCTTGTGAGCTTAGGAGTTGAAGAGTTGACCACATTCTCCATGTCGACACGCAAATCCCTGGTTTCTCCGGTGTCTAACAGATGCCGTACCTGCAGATAATTATATTGTGAAGGTATTAGAAAATTGTAATTCTTAGTAGGTTCACCATTGTCCAAAATAACTAACCATTTTTTTCCGATACCAATAACTAGAATGCAGGCAGAAAAAATGTGAATATGTGCATAAACTAAAGTGACAACAAATAAATTAGATTATTTACTCAAAAACCCCCAAAAAAGAATGTAAAATCAAAACTGTTTCTTTTTTGGGATGCCTCAATATTAAAATTAGGGCAGATACAATTAAGCAGATATTTGCTTTTTTTTTTTTTTTGTTATAGCCAATAACTGGTGGCCAATATTAAAATTCTATATTTTTATAGAATATAGAATATATGTATATATATATATATATATATATATATATATATATATATATATATATATATATATATATTATTATTTATTTATTTATTTTTTTTCAAATACTTTTGTTATTTAAAATTACTCTCTATTTGAATATATTTTAAAATGTAATTTATTCAGGTGATCAAAGCTAACTTTTTAGCATCATTTCTCAAGTTTCATGATCCTTCATAAATCATTCTAAGATGCTGATTTGTGGTTCAAGAAACATTTATCATTATTATTATTATTATTATTATAATAATAATAATAATAATAATAATAATAATAATAATAATATGGAGTAATTTTTTCAGGATTCTTTAATGAATAGAAAGGTCTAAATATCAGCTGAAATAAAAAGCTTTTGTAACATTTACCTTTAACACTATACCATTCAAAAGCTTTGAGACAGTATAATTTGGAGAAATTATAGAAATTAATACTTTAAGCAAGGATGCTTTAAATTGATCTAATTCTAAAGTGATGATAAAGACATTTATAATGTTATAAAAGACTTCTATTTTAAACAAATGCTGTTCTTCTGAACTTTATATTCAAAGAAACCTGACATAATAATTCAACATGATAAGAATAGTAATGCATGTTTTTTGAGCAGCAAATCTGAATATCACAATGATTTCTGAAGGATCAAGTGACTGGAGTAATGATGCTTAAAATTCAGCTTTGAAATCATGGGAATAAATTACATTTGAAAAAATAGTCAAATAGAAAACAGCTTTTTAACTTGTAAAAAATATTTCAAAATGTTACTGTTTTGGCTGTACTTTTTATCAAATAAATACAAGCTAGGTGAGCAGAAGAGAATTCTAAAAAAAAAAAAAAAAAAAACAACATTAAAAATTTGGTTCAAATATTTTGACTTGTATGGTATATATGTATGTGTGTGTTTTTGAGATTTCCTAATTATTACATTTAAGTGTTATTCATTTATTCTAAGAAATATTTGGCAAAAATATCAAGACAAGCAGCTTGAAGGGTTTTTGACATGTCTCATGTGCGTAAACCCACCTGGTTGGGTCTCACTTGGTGAAGGCTGATGTTGGGGTACCGTGTAGTCGGATCCACGCTGTACTGGCTAAAGTTCTTGCTCACATTTTCTGGTGTCGTCTGAGGCAGCAGTCGATAGATACTTTCCCTGAAACCCAAGGGAGCCGTGCCAATGATTACTACACACCATGATTTCAGACCGAAATCCCCTTCATTTTGGCGTTCATCCCATTAGTGATGTCTCAAGACGAGACCCTAGAGACATCATGCAAGCTACTCGCTCATAAAACACTTTTGCTTCCCCGCAAACACGCTGCTTATTGCATACAAGTTGAAAAGTGCTTTACCACTGCGAATTACCCTGCAGTATGCAGCAAAATAACAGTGCAGGAAGAAAACGAGCACCACAGTAAATGATGGCCTGCAGGGACTTGAGCTGTTTACAGCTCAGTTTGAAGACACAATTGCTATCAACATCA